>CAHIKZ030000748.1:0-42500 GCA_903632075.3 Acanthosepion pharaonis | reverse complement strand
ATATGGTTTGATATGGCACATTTGTGTTTCTTTCCTTCGGTCTGGAGTGTTCACAATGTACTTGAGGTCGCTAACCTTCCGGGAAATTTCGTTAGGACCGTGAAATCGATCCTTCAGTGGGTGACCAAACAAGGGTAACAGCACCAGTATTTTGTTTCCGACATCGAAACTTCTTCGAATAGTGTTTCGATCGTACTTTCTCTTCATCTTGTTCTGGGCCGCCCGGGACACTTCCTCTCTGTATCTCCTTGGTAATACCAACTGACGTACACTTGACCGATCTTCCTGTGCAGGTGTGTGTGTGGGCCTCCACTTCTGCATTAAGATCTCGTTCTCGACGTAGTATCCTGAGGGTACCTTGTTCAATTCTTCCTCAGGTAACGTCTCTTCGAAAAGGCGGACGATTTGACTATCCTCTCTCTGTTCGATTGCCATAGACCTTTCTATGTTAGGCATGACGTCTGTTGTTTCCTTTCGCTGGTTGGGGCTTGATGTTGTGGTCTGTTCGATCATAGGGTTCGATCCTAGCCCATGGCCTAAGCAAGTTTGGGAGAGGTCAACCACCTCGTCCCCTTCGTTCTCGCTTTCCATTCTGGCACTCGTCTCCTCAGCTCTTTTCCTCGCATTCGCTCGGGTCGCCATACATGATGGGAATGTTCCAGGATGCATTTCCTCTATTTTCTCAGTCTCCTCCGAGACGCTCGGTTTTTGCACCACTCTTGGATGGGGTACAACTCTTTCTCCAGCCAGGTCAATTCCCAGTAACATCGATATGCCTTTCATAGGCAGACTATCAACAACTCCGATGACTATAGGTCCACATACTATGTCAGAGTCAAGGGAGATCCGGTGAAGCGGGACACTAACAAAATTACTTCCTACCCCTTGTATAACTACTCGTTCGCCCGTGGTTGTCTCTGATCCGCGTGGCATGTCTTCTTCGACTATCAGAGATTGGGTCGCTCCCGTGTCTCTTAGGATTTTGATTTTAACCCTCTTCGTGGGGTCATCCACCGGACATATGGAGCCGTTCGACACAAATGGTTCGTACTCCTCTCTGATTTGACCTTTGATCTTCTTACTGAGATCCTTATGCGATGATATAAACCCTTGTGGTTTATTTGAGACTGCACCTCGGTGTTCGACACTTTTCTTCTCGAAACAATTCGCTGCCATGTGTCCTACCTTCCCGCAGTAGTAACACGTTATGTTTTTCCCTCCTTCCGTCCGTCGGGGGGTAAAAGAATCAATCAAATCGTTTACATTTCGGGCTGTTCGGTCGATGTGGGTAGTTTACCTGACCAGATCTTGTCCTCGGACCAGCACTAGCCATTACTCGAGGCTTTGTGCTTCTCCCATATTCAGATGGGTCCTCTGAGTTATTCTTGCCTCGCTTATGTGTTAGTGCGTATTCGTTCGCAAGGGTAGCCATCTCGTAGGCTGTGTCGACCTGTCTTTCGTTGAGGAATGTTTCGAGGTTGTCGTGAACGCACCATTTAAATTCTTCAATTAAGATTAACTGTCTTAACTTATCATAATCCGCACCTATTTCTTTCGCCGAAATCCATCGGTCGAAATATGTTTCTTTCTGCCTGAAGAACTCTATATATGTTTGGTTTTCGTCCATTCTATGATTTCTAAATTTCTGTCTGTACGCTTCTGGTACAATTTCGTAGTTTCTCAGAATCGACGTTTTTACGATATTATAGTCGGCACTGTCCGCAACTGAGAGTGAGGCATACGTTTCTTGTGCTTTACCTTTCAAAGCTGTCTGTAGCAATGTCGGCCAGGCTTCGATGGGCCATTCTAGATTTAAAGCAATTTTCTCGAAGTGTTGGAAATATTTATCCACGTCTTGAATGTGGGCACAAGTCGGATTTGCTTGGTGAGGTCAAAGTTGTTCCGCTCCCTCTCGTTTTAAACTTCTGATGTGTTTTTGATTAATTCTGGTCACTTCGGATCGAAGTCTCTCCGCTGTGATGCGAGACATGCTGTTTTTCAATTTTAGTTCACGTCCTAGAAGTGTGGCTTTTAAAAAAGGTTTGTTCCTCGGAAAACTTTAAATCTTTTACTGATGATTCCAGGTAAAGTTTGATATAGTCAGGGAAAATATGTGAAGATGATTTCATAATATTGGACAAGCCCGATGGAACGATTTTTTCATATATACAGTTCATTAAGAAATCTTTTCTATTCTTGTAGGAATACGCGGAGACTGGTAAATTCTTGTATTTTCGGATAAGCTTGCAATCTTCCATCAGGAGTTTAAAACTAAAATTCCATACTTTATGTGATCGCAGCTGTTGGAAGAATATGGGTAGAACGGATCTAGTTACCAATGTCTCCAAAACCACACTCAGCACTTTGGAGACTGAAGCCCTTAGTTTTGGTCTAAAGTTTGCAACTGGTTCAAAAGACCACAATATTAGCAAACTGATAAATATAAACTACAAACACAGTGATTCTGATTTCCTTAAAGGTTTTACCCAAGGCATTTTAGCTGCCTCTTTTAATGGCCAAAATATGGAATTCAATTTACCTAAGAGGTATATGAATGCCTTAAAATCCTTGTCTATGAATAATAACATTATTATATCTCCTTCTGATAAAGGAGGCGGTGTTGTTGTCATGGATACCATTGCTTACAACCAGAAAATGTTGGACTTGCTTAATGACAGAGACACTTATGAACAGATCACCTCTATACAAATTTCTAAGAATCTAAAAGAATTTAATAGGTCCTATAAGAAACTCATATGTAATGAAGATAAAATTTGGCTTTCCCTTATTAACTACCACCCCACCGTCCCTAAAATTTATGGCCTCCCCAAAACCCATAAGCCTAACATTCCATTAAGGCCCATCATCTCGGGTATAGGCTCAGCTCCTCATAATATCGCTAGGTATTTAACTAAATTTCTAACTCCAATTCTGGGCACCGTAAGTAACGCACATATAAAGAATTCAGGCTCTCTTCTAAATAAGTTGAGAAATATTGATATAGATAACAAATCACTAGCTAGCTTAGACATCAAATCTTTATATACTAATATACCTGTTGATAAATACATTAAACAATTAGAGAACCACCTTAAGAAAATTGACTTTAAGCTACCTATCTCTATCTCGAAATGCATCAAATTATGCATCCTTTGCACTTCACACTGTTTCTTCCAATATATTTATTATAAACAAAAATTTGGTTTACCGATGGGGAGTCCTCTCTCTGGATTCCTAGCATGCATATTTCTAGAATTTCTTGAATCTGGACCTTTTAAAGATGTCATTCCACCTGATACACATTACTTCCGATACATCGATGACATTTTATTTATCTATCCACATAAGCATGATTTAAACAATATTACTGATAGATTAAATAGAATAGAACCTACTATAGAATTTACCTATGAACTTGAATCTAATAATTCCTTACCTTTTTTAGACATACTACTCATTAAAAATAAAAATAAATTAGAATTCAAAGTATATCGTAAACCTACATGTAAAAATGACTATTTACATTTTTACTCTCACCATGATACTAACACTAAGAGGGGTATTGTTATTGGATTCTATTTAACTTAAGGGCTCTTCGCATCTGTTCATCAAAATATTTAAATGATGAATTCACATATATTGAGGATACCTTTTCAAATCTTTTGTATCCGAGACAATTATTACAGAGAGCTAAAAATAAAGCGTTGAAAATTCACTCATCAGCGCAAAATGACACCTCGAAGGCCACTACAACTACATCAATGAAAGATACAATTTCAGTTGCCTCTGATAATATTTCGTTTGGTCGCATCTTTCTACCAAATAACCAGTTGACCGAACGTATCTCTCATAATCTAAATGCATTAAAAATTAGAACTACTATATTACCTACTAGGACTATCCGTAGTTTATTAAATAGCACCAGCAGACAACATATTACATCCGATGCTTGCATCTATCAAATATCATGCAAAAACTGTGACCTAAAATATGTGGGTGAAACATGTAGGTCCGTAAAATCTCGTGTTTTCGAACATAAACGAGATATTCGCCTCGGAAATTTTAACAATGCTTTAGTTGTACGCACAACTAAAGCAGATCATAATTTCGATTTCGATTCCGTGAAGGTATTAAAATATTTTCATAATAAAAATCTCAGGAGGATTTATGAAGCAGGTATAATATCCATCTCACGCACGGTGAATACTAGACCTGGTTTCTTTAATATTTCCCCTTTTTTAGCGAGATTAATGCTCGACAAGCATACACATAAAATTTTTTAGATCCTAATAGAATTCTTTTCATTTTCTTTTACATTCAAAATAATCAAAAACTTTTAGGAATACGACAAAGTGACCATGCTAAACGGAAAGCTGATCATTTTAAAAAATTTCAGTTATCTGTTTTGGATAAGACTTGTTGTTTATGTCCATCGTCTTTGTCAAATTGAACTGAATTGTATTTTAATGAATATTGTCTTGAAAAAGGTTTATTAAACCGAAACGTCAGACGTCGACATTTCATTCATTTTAAACAACATAATTGCATTTAAGGATTTTTGTTTGTTTTTTCCAAATTTTTCTTCATTCTGTCGGATCTCTATCCATTTACATTTTTACACATATATATACATATATATATATATATATATATATATATATATATATATATATATATATATATACATATATATATACATATATATATATACATATGTATATATATATATATATATATATATATATATATATATATACATATATATATATATATATGTATACATATATATATATATATATATATATATATATATATATATATATATATATATATATATATATATATATATATATATATATATATATATATATATATATATATATATATATATATATATATATATATATATATATATATATATATATATATATACATATATATATATATATATAGTTATATATATATATATATATATATATATATATATATATATATATATATATATATATATATATACATATATATATATATATATATATATATATATATATATATATATATATATATATATATATATATATATATATATATATATATATATATATATATATATATATATATATATACATATATATATATATATATATATATATATATATATATATACATATATATATATATATATATATATATATATATATATATATATATATATATATATATATATATATTCAATATATATATATATATAAACATATTGACACAATGAAAAGTAGCCTGTCTTAATATATAACAGAGTTAATTTTTTTTCCCCTCAAAATAACTCAAAAATATGGCCATTAAATTCTAAATCCCTGGCGGCAAAAGTGAGTACACCCCTAAGAAACTACACCCCTAAAATGTGAGTACACCCCAAAGAAACTACACCCCTAAATGTCTAAATTGAGTACTGCTTTTCATTTTCCCTCCAAAATGTCATGTGACTCATTAGTGTAACTCTGCCCATGTGTTCATGGGGAGCAGGTGTATTCAAATTTGTAGTGCAGCTCTAACACTCTCTCTTACCGGTCACTGAAAGTTCCAACATGGCACCACATGTCAAAGAACTCTCCGAGGATCTTAAAAAAACGTATTGTTGCACTACATAAATATGGCCAAGGCTACAAGAAGATTGCCAACACCCTGAAACTGAGCTGCAGCACAGTGGCTAAGATCATCCAGCATTTTAAAAGAGCAGGGTCCACTCAGAACAGGCCTCGGGTAGGTCGTCCAAAGAAGCTGAGCGCACGTGCTGAGCGTCACATCCAAATGCTTTCTTTGAAAGATCGGCGTAGGAGTGCTGTTAGCATTGCTGCAGAGATTAAAGAGATTGGGATTCAGCCTGTTAGTGTTCAGACCATACACCGCACACTACATCAAATTGGTGTGCATGGCTGTCACCCCAGGAAGAAGCCTCTTCTGAAGGCAATACACAAGAAAGCCTGCAAACAGTTTGCTGAAGACATGTCAACAAAGCCCATAGATTACTGAAACCATGTCCTATGGTCTGATGAGACGAAATTTAATTTGTTTGGTTCTGAGTGTGGCGGCGACCAGGTGAGGAGTACAATCATGCCTACAGTCAAGCATGGTGGTGGGAATGTCATGGTCTGGGGCTGCATGAGTGCTGCAGGTATTGGAGAGTTACATTTCATTGAGGGAAACATGAACTCCAACATGTACTGTGAAATACTGCAGCAGAGCATGATCCCCTCCCTCCAGAAACTGGGTCGCAGATCAGTGTTCCAGCATGACAATGACCCCAAACACACATCCAAGACAACCACTGCTTTACCGAAGAGGCTGAGCGTAAAGGTGATGGACTGGCCAAGCATGTCTCCAGACTTGAACCCAATAGAACATCTTTGGGCCATCCTCAAGCAGAAGGTGGAGGTGCGCAGAGTCTCAAATATCCGCCAGCTCCGCAACGTCGTCATTGAGGAGTGGAAGAGCATTCCAGTGACTACCTGTGAAGCTCTGGTAAACACCATGCCCAGGTGAGTAAAGGCAGTTTTGGATAATGATGGTGGCCACACAAAATATTGACAGTTGACATGTTGTATGTTAATATTGACAACTTTTCTTAAGGGGTGTACTCACATTTGTTGCCAGGGATTTAGCTTTTAATGGCTATATTTTGAGTTATTTTGAGGGAAAAATAAATTAACTGTTATATATGCTGCAGACAGGCTACTTTTCATTGTGTCAAAGTGTCATTTTGTCAGTGTTGTCCCATGAAGAGATATACTTAAATATTTGAAGAAATGTGAGGGTGTACTCACTTTTGTGATACACTGTATATACATATATATAAACATATATATATATATATATATATATATATATATATATATATATATATATATATATATATATATATATATATATATTTATATATATATATATATATATATATATATATATATATATATATATATATATATATATATATATATATATATATATATGTATATATATATATATTTTATATATATATATATATATATATATATATATATATATATATATATACATACATATATATATATATATATATATATATATATATATATATATATATATATATATATATACATATATATATATATATATACATATATATATATATATATATATATATATATATATATATTTGGTTGGATTGATGTGAGTTTGTAACCCTGGGTTTCACGCTTTTGATCGTCAGACAAACTGATTAATTTTTTTTTAAATTTGGGTTTATGTAGATTGCGTGTATTGGTGTTATTATGGGAGTGGGGGGAATCGTCGTTGTGATGTCATTGTGCTAACCCAAACATAGATGCATGTCCGTACATCAGATGAGTTATGCAGACACGCATACACACTTGCTTGTCCGTCGGCACTCATACATATATAAACATATGTGGACAGTTTCGGATTTGACATATATATGTATATGGGTGGTGTTGTGTCTATACATACGCATTTGTATGTTGAAATTCAAAGATTGGAAGTGTAGCGAAAATATCTCGTGAATGTCTCGTGAATGTATACATATCAACAATCAGAGCATTTTCTATTTCTTCACTGAATAATATTTCCCCGCATGGATGTATATACGTGTGGTGGGGGTCTGTGTAAAATTATGATAGGTAAAAATTACTATTGTTTTTATTTTTAATTTTTAAAAAAGAAAGGGTTTATTTGTTATTATTTTAAAGCTGGTTATTTGATGTGGTAGTAATGTTGTAAGGGATTGGAGAGAATGATAATATAAGTAGCTAATAGTTATTGTAAAATGGTAAAAGTGATTAGTAATGGTGGTGGGAGAAAGATAAAAACAATAAATATAATTATTGTGGTGGTAGCTTGAACTAAATTGTTGGTGTTTTATTTTATTTTGTTATATATATTAATTTATTTTGGTATAAATCCTGATAATGGGTATTCTGTGTAAAATTATGATAGTTGAAAATTGCTATAATTTTTATCTTTTATTTATTTAAAAAAAATTGTTATTACTAGAACGCTGTTTATATGCTTGTTTTTTTTTAATTTTATTTTTTATGACTGTGTATATGTGACTGGTAGAAATTTCAGTTTGTAATCCTTATTGGTTATTTTTATGGTGGTATTAAATATGCTGGGGGAGGGGGTAGTTTACATTAATAATTATGACGGGTTTATATGATAATAGTAGGTGTGATGTGATAGTAATGTGTAAGGAGGTTGGTGACAATGATTATATAAGTGGCTAATAGTTATTGTAAATTGGTAGTAGTGATTAGTAATGGTGGTGGGAGAATAATAAAAACAATAAATGTAATTATTGCGGTGCTAGCTTGAACTAAAGAGTGGTTGTTGGTGTTTTATTTTATTTTATACACACACACACACACACACACACACACACATATATATATATATATATATATATTTTATTTATTTATTTATTTTGGTATGAATCCTGATAATAGGTATTTATTCTCATGCCTACATTTGGAAATTATCTCTGATCTTATTGGTTTTTATTTGGTGGTATTAAATATGCTGGGGGAGTAATTTGCGTTAATAATTATAGTGGGTTTATATGTTAATAGTAAATGTGATGTGGTAGTAATGGTGTTGGGTATTGGTGGTAAAGGTAATATTAGAAGTTAATAGTTATTGTAAAGTGGTAGAAGTGATTGCTAATAATGGTGCAATGATAATAACGATAACGATAAATGTAATTATTGTGATGGTAGCTTGAATTAAATTGTAATTGTTGGTGGTTTTTTTTTTTTTTTTTTTTGGTTTTTTTTATCCGTTTGGTAGAAATTCGGATAATAGATACTTGTTCTCATGCCTACATTTGGAGATTATCTCTGTTTTTTTGTTTAGTAAATTCTTTTGCGGTGTGTGTGATATTATTGCTACTTTTTCGTGTAGGCAAAGTAGGCATTTTTTTGTAATGTTGCTGTAGGCAGGAGCTTTTTTCAATACTTCCCAACTTATTGTTGGTGTGATATTTCTGTCTTTTTGCTGCCATATATATGTGGATAGTGTAGTACTGTTCGAGTATTTCCTGTTGGTGAATGAAAGGTTGTGATTGTTATTCCTCTTCTTCAGTGGCACCGATGTAGTACATTATGCTGTTGTTTGCACTTACCTTGGCCTTGTATATTGTGTTCGTAAGTTGGCAATTTCCCTGGAGTGGACATGTTGTTCTATTTCTGCAGTTGCATTTTGGATCCTTGGTTTCATTTTTGTAGGATGTCATTTTGTTGTTGTGGCATTTGATTATTTCTGTTATACTTTTTGTGCAGCTGTAACTGATCTTTACGTTGAATATTTTTGTTAATCAGTTTGTTTCAGTGAAGTGTTTTTCTATTAAGTTTAGGAATATCTTACCTATGTTCGTTTTAACGGTTTTGTTGTATGGTGGATTAAACCAGATGATATTTCTTTTTCTGTTTTTTTCCTTTTGGCTGTGGAGGTATATATTGTAGTTGTTGTGTGTGACCACTTGCTTTTAGTGCTTCGTTGTATGGTGCTTTTTTGTTATTGAAAATGTGTATGTTAGATGAGTTCTCAGATAGTCTACGGCTGATTGATATTCGTATCTGTTTGATGATTGAAGGTGGGTGGTTGGAGGATGTGTGTACGTAAGTTGGGGTGTCATTTTCTTTTTTGTACGGTTCGTATGTGTTGTTGATCAGGTTAAGAGTGACGTCAAGGAAGTTTACTGTTGTTGTGCCTGCGTCTATCTCTATTTTGAATCCAATATTTTTAGGGCGTTCACTATTTTCTTCCGGAATTTGTCTAATTTGGGTCCATTGGATTCTCTTATTAAGATAAGACCGTCATCTCTGTATAATCCCGTGTCCTTTCTATCCAGGATTCTGGCCAGGTATGATAGGATGAGTATGCCTACTAATCCGCATATATATGCTCCATCGTAGCTACCCATTGTTACGTCAAACAGGTCGTAGTTTTGTTTCTTTGTCCATGGTTCACTATTGTGGAACAGCTGGGATTTGCGGCAATGTTTGATTATTTTTATATCTCCGTCCGTGTGTTTTACATTTAGTTGTGCCAGTTGTATAGCTTCATTTAATATGGTTTCTGTAATGGAAGGATAGAAATCCACTATGTCGAATTGGATGAAAGTGGATTTGTTCTTGTTATTTATCGTTTTAAACCACTCTATGACAGCTTTGGTGTTCTTCCACTGGTTGAGACCTAATTTTTCTCTTAGGTTGGTGTTGATATTTTCGAGTATCTTTTTATTGATTTTCCCTATCTCACTCTTCGCCGGGTTAATTAGTCTGAATGTGGGTTTTTCTACGAAGCTTGTTTTGTGGTCCTTTGCTGTGATGAAAGCATGTTGTTCAGCTAGTTTGTTTACTCTTCCATCTATCTTCAATTTGGTGTCTATATCTTTGGCTTCCTGGTTTATAATGTTTATTGTGTTGGTGTTTGTCTTCTTGTATAGTTGTGTAATTTTGTTGTTTAAGAGTTTATTGTAGGCTGTGGATTCCATAGTATATATGTTTGTGGTTTTGTCAGCCAATATGAATACCTTGTTGGAGTTGGTTATTTTTTTCTTGTCGTCTATGATTTTTTTCTGTAAATTGTCTAAGTGCCTTTTGAATTTCAAGGTTCTGACCATGTTTGTCATGTCTTCCTCGAATTTTAGCATTTCCTTGCATATTGGTGGGCATTTCCTTGTATTAAAGCTGAATGTCTCGGGTTTTTCAGTTATATGGTTTTTTGTGTCGTTGAGGAAGAAATATGCCTTCCATCTCATGCGTCTTATGAGACTTTCGATTTTCTCTATTAGTTGGAGTTTATATGAAGCTTGGGTAGGTATAGAGATGTTTTTCAATGAGTATTGTAGGTCAAATTTATCCATTTTCTTTGAAAAAGAACAGCGCGAGTGCTCAACCTGTTGGGGAGCGAAATGTATGTGAAAAGTGTGTGTATATAAATATAAATAAATATATATATATAATTATTTATATATTATATACAAGGGACTTATTAGAAAGCAGTCAATATCAGAGATAGAGCTAACATATAATGTATATATGTATATATATATATATATATATATATATATATATATATATATATATATATATATATATATATATATATATATATATATATACATATATATATATATACATACATATATATATATATATATATATACATACCTATATATATATATATATATACATATATATATATATATATATATATATATATATATATATATATATATATATATATATATATATATATATATATATATATATATACATATATATATATATATATACATATATATATATATATATATATATATATATATATATATATATATATATATATATATATATATATATATATATATATATATATATATATATATATACATATATATACATATATATATATTTACTGTCCGCTACCACTTTTTTTCACAAATGTCGATTTTCGTGCAAAAAAGCGGATCGCATCTTCATACATTTTTCTAAAACCTGAATTTCTCATTGGACAATAAATATTAAAATTATCTCGTATATCTTCACGTGCATTGTTCTCGATAAGTAACACAAAACATATCAGGCTCCAGACTGAGTTTTGTAAAAAAAAAGTGGTTAACAGATATTAAAAAACAATTTACCTGCTCACCACTACGTCCGAATAACGTCAACCTAGTTTTTGACCTGACGAAAAAATAATGCTTATTGGAGCCTGTCACGTGATTAAAAAACATATAAATTGAAGATACGAGCGAACCCAGTCAGTGAGAATTTACGACGACTAGAATTTGCTAAACGAGTTCACGACGCTTGAATCATTACTACATATATACATATATATATACATATATACATACATATATATACATATATATATACATATATACATACATATATATACATATATATATATACATATATACATACACTAGCAGTAGAGCCCGGCGTTGCCCGGGGATATAACAGTAAGAGATAGATCAAGTATTCACCATCATAAAGACTGAAAAATAAAATTGACAAAGATTATTGTTTAAAGTTGACGGACACGCATGTCTTAATTAGTTTTTTTGTTTTTTTTTGTTTTTTTTACGAATTGGTCAAACCCAAACTCAAACAAAAACATTGTTTTCAATCGTTATGAGTCTCTACCGATTGAATAGAATTTTATTATAAACAATTGTCTTGTAAATGAAATTTTTAAAGTATTCTGAATGTAAAAATAAAGAAAAAAGTGTGCAAGACAATAAGAAATACTACATGCCAAAAAAAAAGTAAAGTTTTGTTGAAATCGGTTGAAAAATGTAGGTAGCCTTCCTGTAATCTTTTAGTTTTACAATTTATGATTTTTACTTATTGAATACAGTAAAAAAAATTGCATATTTTGCCTGTGGTGATTCATAATTAGAATTCTGATTTGAATATATTTTCCACTCCTTGTTTCTAATTCAAAAAATATTAACTTTATTTGGGTTTATTAATTATGAACTAACAAATCTTATTCATTTAGTAGCCTTTCTGTAATAATAATCTTTTAAAATTTATGATTTTTACTGAATACAGTAAAAAAAATTGTACACCATGTGTATTTAAAGTAGTTTCCGGTTATTATTTTTAGTTAGGACTTGTGTATGTTTAGATTTCATTATCTTTCCCTAAAGATAAATAATTATCCGATGTTTGGATTCGTACAATCAGTAGAGATCGTTATATTATTGTTTAAGGTTGACGGACACACATGTCTTAATAAGTTTTTTTTTTTTACGAATTGGTCAAACCCAAACTCAAACAAAAACATTGTTTTAAATCGTTATGAGTCTCCCGATTGAATAGAATCTTATTATAAACAATTGTCTTGTAAATGGAATTTTTAAAGCATTCTGAATATTAAAAATAAAGAAAAAAGTGTGCAAGAGAATAAGAAACACTACCCACTAAAAAAAAAAAAAAAAGTGAATTTTTGTTTCATCGGCTGAAAAATGTAGGAAATCCGATAACCTGATGTGAGTTGTCTCCCTTCCATTCTCACGATCTCTGTTAATCGTGTTTTCAAATTGATTTTGTGCAAAAACAATTGTATTTTTCCCATTTTTGGCGCTGTTAGAACCACCACAAGGTAATTTTATGTAGTCCTGTGAAGTTTTGTTGAAATCGGTTGAAAAATGTAGGAAATCCGATCCAATATATAAACGTTACAGACACACACACACACACACACACGCACTATCTGCGTTTTATAATAAGTAAGATATATATAAATATATATATACATACATATATATACATATATACATATATATATACATATATACATACATATACATATACATATATATATACATATACATATATACATATACATATATACATATGTATATAAATATATATATATATATATATATATATATATATATATATATACATATATATATATATATATATATATATATATATATATATATATATATATATATATATATATATATATATATTGGGTGTATTTAGGCAGCATCTTTTCATTCATGCACGTTTCATTAAATAATATAGACAAATGTTGTCTATTTATTTTATGTAATTTTTTTTCGTAACGTCTGATAAGTTTCATAACATTATCGTTGAACGAAGAAAGAAATTCACAATATTGATCCATATTTTTTTAATACAATCTAATATATATATATATCTAATATATACATATATATACATATATATATATATATATATATATATATATATATATATATATATATATATATATATATATATATATATATATATATATATACATATATATATATATATATACATATATATATATATATATATATATATATATATATATATATATATATATATATATATATATATATATATATATATATATATATATATATATATATATATATATATATATATATATATATATATATATGTATTTACATATATATATATATATATATATATATATATATATATATATATATATATATATATATATATATATATATATATATATATATATATATATATATATATATATATATATATATATATAATATATATATATATACATATATATATATATATATTTTGATAGTTGTATATTTAGCCAGCAATCCTTCCTTTATGCATGTTTCATTATAAACGACAGACAAGATAGTACGGTTTTGCTTTTTATTTAATTTTTCTTGTGTTCTGACAAGAGCTTTCTTTTCTGGACAAAGGGTGTGTAAGAACTGTCCGAATGTTTTATATTTCCGAGCGCTTTCGGATATACTTTTAGCCACTATCAAGGATGATTCGATTATCAGCTTAGTTGAGTGTGTGTGTTCTGTGTATGTATCAGTGTGTGGTAGTGATGTTTTTAATTTCCGAATACGGTTAGCACATTGTGGCTTTGTTCGTAGTTAATATTGTTAAGAGTTGGGTTTTTCTTTTTTATTATTAGAGCTTCCATTATTTTTAGTCTTTTTTTGCAAGTGGATGCAGTTAATATATTTGTGTTTTCTACTAGTATGTTCGTAATGGTGTCGGGTAAATCTGAGTTTGCGTTTAAATGTGTTCTGATGGAGCTGTGATCAGATAGGTATAACGTAAGACGTCTGGATAAACATGTGGTTGTGTAGCCGATGTAATCTTACTTATTATAAAACGCAGATTGTGTGTGTGTCTGTACGTTTATATATTGGATCGGATTTCCTACATTTTTCAACCGATTTCAACAAAACTTCACAGAACTGCGTAAAATTACCTTGCGGTGGTTCTGACAGTGCCAAAAATTGGAAAGACACAATTGTTTTTGCACAAAATCAATTTGAAAACACGATAAAACACGATTCTGTCGCCAGAATGAAAGGGAGACAACTCATATCGAGTTATACTTATTATAAAACCCAGGTTTTGTGTGTGTGTGTGTGTGTGTTCGTTTATATATGGGATCGGATTTCTTACATTTTTCAACCGATTTCAACAAAACTTAATTTTCTTTTGGCAGGTAGTGTTTCTTATTGTCTTGCACACTTTTTTCTTTATTTTTACATTCAGAATGCTTTAAAAATTCCATTTCAAGACAATTGTTTATAATAAAATTCTATTCAATCGATAGACTCATAACGATTGAAAACAATGTTTTTGTTTGAGTTTGGGTTTGACCAATTTGTAAAAAAAAAAAACCCAAAAAAACTAATTAAGACATGCGTGTCCGTCAACCTTAAACAATAATCTTTGTCAATTTTATTTTTCAGTCTTTATGATGGTCGATACTTGATCTATCTCTTACTGTTACATCCCTGGGCAACGCCGGGCTCTAGTGCTAGTTATTTATGAGTCCGGTTTGGTGAGGAACGCAGTTCCTTAAAGGGCATTTGAACTCGTAAAGGGCATTTGAAATTTTCGTTCTTTGTAATTTTGACTTAGTTCGTGTGTTGTTATTTTTGAGGATAAGGTTGGCCGTCTTAAATTTTTTATAATAGATAATAAGTTTGATTTTTTTATTCGGATCAATAGGAGTAGTATATTTCTTTATAATATGCCTTAGAGAAGATTCGTCTTGTCTGTAATTAATATGCATTTGGTTTTTGTAATGA
Organism: Acanthosepion pharaonis; assembly: GCA_903632075.3. Lineage (NCBI taxonomy): Eukaryota > Metazoa > Mollusca > Cephalopoda > Sepiida > Sepiidae > Acanthosepion > Acanthosepion pharaonis. The sequence goes on along the minus strand of CAHIKZ030000748.1, from coordinate 26,860 downwards.
ATGTGTATGTGCTTTTTAGCTGTGTGTTCGCTATCGTTATTACTTGCTTTGGGGAGGAATAGTCTAATTTGTTGGTCTATAACGTAGTTAGGGAAACCGTTGTTGATTAGTGCTTGTTTAACGTTGTTAAGTTCTTTGAGAAAGAGTAGTCGAGAGGATGAGTTCTGGTGTGCTCTATTTAGAAAGTTTTTTATTACTGCTACTTTGTCCCTAAGTGGACATTCGCTTTTGAAATTAAGGTGGCACGAGTTTTTGCTGGTGGGTTTTTTGTATAATGATGTAATGAAAGTGTTATTGTTGTGTTCAACGAGGACATCTAAGAATGGTAATTTGTTTTTTTGGCTAAGTTCATATGTAAAATTAAGGACGGAGTTTTTCTCAAATGTGGTCTTAAGTGTCTCTATTTCTTTAATGTTATCAGCTAAAATAAAGATATCGTCTACGTAGCGAACATAGATTTTCGGTTTACGGACCTGTGTAAATATCGTATTTTCTACGTAGGACATATAATAGCTGGAAAAGCATGGACTGAGTGGATTTCCCATACTAACACCATTAGTTTGGGTGTAAATATTACCATTATGGTCATAGAATGGGACTTTGGTTGTGCATGCGTGTAGTAATTTTTTTTAGGATGGATGGTTTGATGGATGGCGGAGGGATGGAATTATTATTGTATACAGAGTTGAGGATAATGTCAATAGTTTGGTCGACGGGGACGTTTGTAAATAAGATTTCAACGTCCAGTGACGCTATTATACCTTGATTTGTTTCATTTGTACTTTTTAAAATTTGTAGGAATTCGTGGGTGGATGTGATGCTGTAATTGGTAGGTAGGTATGGAGTGATGATGTCGTTAAGGAATTTTGATAGCTCGGAGATAGGTGTTGGTATCTGGGAAATAATTGGTCGTAGCGGGTATCCTGGTTTATGTGTTTTTATGTTTCCATATAGATATCCCGGTTGGTAATCTCCAACTATTTTTTGAATTTTCAGGGAACCGACTTCCGCGTTGTGAGCTGTTATTAGCTTGTTAACAGACCTTTTTAAAGTCTCAGTGGGATTTCTTTTCAATTTGGTGAATTTAGATCGGTCATCGACAATATTTTTTAATTTTTGCTGGTAATCAGCTTTGTCGAGTATGACATATGTGTTAGATTTATCGGCTCGTCTGATGACAATGTCAGGGTTGTTTTTTTAACTCTTTCGCAGCCTTTTGTAAGGTAGTTAAATCGAAGTAAGTTTGCGTTTATGTTCAAAGTTGCTTTAAAATGTTTGTTTACCAAACTGTATGTTCTTTGAGTAGAATTCTTGTTGTCTCGATAATTGTAGATGTTAAATTTGAAGTGTAGTTTGTTGGTGAGTGAGTGAATTCAAAGTTTGGGATTATGTTAGGAAATCTAATTTAGAAACTTCAAAGATTTAAACGGTGTAAATTTGTTTTGCAAATTGTTTGGGGCTGCGAAGCTCAATGAAGATTAGCGTTGCGTTCTCGTATCTATTTACTTTCAAGTCACGTGGTAGGTTCCGGGAGCTGTTTAGATTATTTTGGCGGCAAATTTGTGATAATCATCATCACACACATACATACATACTTACACAAATTTAAATTATACAACAAGAAGCATTCATTGGATAATAAATCAACACTACTGTGTAATGGACAATTTTATAATCGCTATTTTTCATGTAGTCGATTTCGTACACTTTTGGGAGAATCGGATCCCAGAAGCTTTCGTGGGTCTCCCCAAAGCTTGCTCACTGATTGTCTGCACGTAAGAATGATTCTTCCCGTGCAGCGCTTCGGAATCGATGATCACCTAAAAAGCAAGAAATATTCTTAGATAATTAGTGAGAATTCAGCTGCCAAACGAATCCACAACAGTTGAAACCATGCGCCAATCTTCTCACTCACACCACCACTCACATGCTGAATATTTCTTACACTCACATAATCTTTCCCCTTACACAGCAAAACTGTTGAAAACATTTATTACCAGAAACTATCACAACCTTCTTTCTTTCATTGAACTTTGGAATACAAATAATAGTTAAAGTGAGACAACTCTTGTTTTACTCAATGCATGCCTTTATTTCACATCCTTGTTTGTACATCTTGTTAAATACAAATTTTATGTGTAATGATGTCTTTGGCTTATCCTTTTTTCTTCACGTCAGTTTGGTTTTAATTAATGTGAAGTCCGCCACAAATTAATTTTAACCATGCAAACGTAGACGAAAGCATGATATCAGTATTATTAATTGACCAATCAGGAGTGAGAGAAATATTAAGTCTCTGTGATCCACTTTTTTTAGATTTTGTCGATTGCAGTACTGTTACGTAAGAAATATATTGAAATCTTTTTTAACCAACAGAATTAGTTAGATCACAAATTTAAATTGAAGTAGGACATTATAATATAACGGCGTTTTTTTAATCTTAAATAAGAAAATAGGATAAAAAAACTTTAAGAAAATATCTGCTTTAATAATCGTTTAAGGAAAATAAAAAAAATAAATAAAACGCAGTGTCCGGCGTCCGTCCGTTTTTCGATCTCGGCGAATTATGTACAACCTGAAGTAACAAGCGATTAAAAAATAAATAAATAAATCATTTAAAGTTAAATTTAAATATCAGATTGAAAGGTTTAAAAAAAAAAACAAAAAAAAAAAACAATTCTTTATTAAAGATTTAACTTAAATTTCGCTTTTCATCGCAATTGCAATTGATGACGTCTAAAACCGTAATTAAAACATAAGCGGGGCACAGTACGTTGCTCCTTTTTTTTTTCTTTTTCTAGCACGCGTACTATGAAGTATTCGAAATATTACATAGTTTGGGTTCCCTAATGGCTTTTAGTTTTAAGAGTGACTTTATGTGAAGGGAATAAAGAATGTTGATTTTAAAAGGAAATAAAAATTGCGCGCAAAATAAATTAAACAAGCATGGAGAAAGAAATACGAAGAAAGATTATGCCGAATTAAGGTGTCGAATAAAGATAAAATAATTTTATTTCTAAATTCTTATGACGTTTACGTGCATAGGACGCTGAAATCACAAAAGCCCTCCACAGGAGCTAGCTTAAAGTCCGTCCGAAGGGCGGATTCTATGCTAGTTATTTAACAAAAGTAACAAAAGTAAAACCGATAGTTTTTTAAAAAAAAAAAATAACGGTTGTTTCTTTTCAATTTTCATTGTGTCATTACTACTTTTTTATTTCGATTTCTCGCCTTTTTTTTTTTTTAATAAAAATAAAATATCGGTATCATTGTGCTATTTCTCTTATTTGAGATTCAGTTTTCTTTAATGAATTTTTACTGCATTTTTAAGCATTATTTCGTAGATACCGTATTTATTTACTATACACGTTCTTTAATTAATCCTAATCAATTACATTAATACAGAAATCATCGGTTTTAATAAAACCGATAGTCTGTTAAAGAATATAATGCAATAAAATTAAAATTGATATTTCCTCATAAAAATATTGGTTCGGGTTATATGTTATTATTTTAGCAAGCATTTGTATAAGAAAGTATATAAGTTGTAATAAAAAGGAAATATCAGTTTTATTGCATTATTTTCGTATTTATGATTACAAAACCTTTCTTTAGTGTATTCCAATTCAAAAATAAACAACGTATCTAAAGAATCCTAAGGCCGACTGCTGGCGGAGCCCACAATCAGACTTGCCCACACCCCAACCCCGGTTGAAATTTTATAAATAAAACTCCACCTTGGTTGTATGTTCATAAATGGTAGTTGCAGTACATTTTCAGTGGCGAAGATAAATAAAGAGTTGGGATAAAAACACAGGTTTTATTTACAAGGAGGGTACTAGAACTGAAAAGCTTATGGGAACATTTTTATTTATTTAGAGTCTATATGTTAGTTACATTTTTGTAATTTCAAGCATACTTGACACTGGTCATATAGAGAGTTCAAGTAATATAGTCTTTCATATAGCTTGGAGGTTTTCTCACTCTTTTTTAACTGGATTTCTTTCCACCTGTAATTTGGATTTCAGGAGGGGTGCTCTGGCTCTTTTGGTGGATTGCTGTTTTAGACGTCAAACCTTCTTGATTCACTGACTTATCGGAGTTATCTTCGTGAACCTGTGGAACAACCAGGTCTTGGTCATGACATTTGAAAAGTCCCAATGTCTTTCATTTTCCCGAGTTTCAGTTGCTTTCAGGTTGGTTGGAACAGATGTCATCCGTTTTTTTTTCAGATGGTCGATGTGACGTTGCACTACTACTATCCCGGAGTCCAACTGAATTAGATAAGATAAAGGGTCCGTTTTAACCTTGACCGTGTAGTGGTATTGACGGCATAAATCAACCCACACATTTTTTTACTTTACGAATGTGTAAGAAAACAAAAGCAAACAAGAGAAAGAACACAAGAAAATAACTTTTCATAACAGGTACAATATTTATATTTATAAATGACAACAGTTTTACAATAACTATTAATGAGTTACTTCCCTTTGACTGGGCTAAAGTTTTTACTAATAAAATATATTTTTACCCAAGCTCACAAAAAGCTGAATTATCCTGTCGTTCAAAATGTTCACTGAAAGAGAGTTTAAAGCTGAAAATATGTTGATAAACTTTTAGCTTTAAAGAAGTTGGATATGTGAATGTTCCGTTTGTTTTCGTTGCTCGTAGTTGAATGTATTGTTCGTAATTGTTTGTACTTAAGTTTTGTAAGATTCAATAACGTAATTGAATAAGTTTAAGTTGCAGAAGTTGGTGAGTGAGTTGTTTGGTTGATATTTTAGCTTGAATTACAGCGAAGTTATTTCGTGTTAAAGAACTTGAGATTCTAACTTTGTACTTCGCTGCAGTAATGATACAAGCGTCGTGAACTCGTTTAGCAAATGCTAGTCTTCGTAAATTCTCACTAACGGGATTCGCTTGTATCTTCAATTTATGTGTTTTTTAATCACGTGATAGGATCCTGAGAGCATTATTTTTTCGTCAGGTCAAAAACTAGGTTGATGTTATTCGGACGTAGTGGTGAGCAGGTAAATTGTTTTTTTAATATCTGTTAATCACTCAGAAAGCGCCTTACAAAACTCAGTCTGGAGTCTGATATGTTTTGTGTTGCTTATGGAGAACAATGTACGTGAAGATATACGAGATAATTTTAATATTTATTGTCTAATGAGAAGTTCAGGTTTTCAGAAACATGTATGAAGATGTGATCCGCTTTTTGCACGAAAATTGACATTGATGAAAAAGTGGTAGCGGACAGCTAAAACCGTCCCACACAACCATTTGGGTCCAGCGTAGAATTTTTGCTAACACTGAATCGCCTTCTTGTTCACGGATCAAACCTGATTTATCGTGATTGTTTTTTTGTTCTTTTTTACTTGCTGTCGTTTCATGCTGTTATAGACAAGCGTATGGTTGCAAGAAAGAAATACGACAACAGTAGAAATAGATTTACGTGGTTTATTTAAACATTAACGTGAGGGTTTGGGACAGCTACCTTGTGGTAAAGTTCATAAGCTGGCTTTCGGATCTGGTCGATCTCTCATAGTAGTTCACACATGGTGACGGTGGTTGGTGCTCTCCTGCTGACAGCTGCTGAACGTGACCTGTCTCCTTTGTGGCCACCTGTTGACTGCCCTGTTGAACTTCCCTGTGACCCCTTTTATAGCGTTTTTTTATGGCTTAACAGGCTCGAGAAACGAAGCGAGTATAATTAGGAGGGAAGCATTTTTATTGGACGAAAAATAGAGCACTTTAAATATTATTTTATTTTTCGACCGGAACACGTGTGTCGGAAATATTTGTGAAGAAAGATAATGGTCATTTTGTGACGGGGCTTTGTCCCGTTCACATCCGGTTCTTGCTCTTGAGTATTTGCCTGTAAATCAGCCGAGATAGGAAGGCTGCGTGAATGTTTCGCTGAAAATGAAATATGCAATAACCACAAACATAAATTTAAATAAAAATCAAATGATAACGATATTCAATTACGACAAAAAGGATATTTTTGAAACAACAAATATATTTTTATATGCAGAATATTACAATTTTTGTTTTGTAAAGATGTGTGTGAAAGCTTGATCCGAGTATTTTAAAGAGAAAAGTTTTTGTTGCTGGTTTGGAAATGTTTCGTATGTTTGTAATATAGTTTGGAAAATTTCGTACGTACGTGCATGTATGCGTTTGTGTGAATATGTTTTCAGCGTTCGACCGAAATGGGGTCACAACGCAGTTTCCTTATGGTTACATTTTCGTAGGCGAATGAAAGAAAAGAGAGAGAAAGAACTAGTATCTGATATTTATCATTAACGTAACCACGTGACAGGCTCCTGGAATAAATGCGGGAAAACTTGACTTGGACACGCGCTGGTAAAAGACTTGTACGTGACTGGATTGCAACGCCCACTTGTGTGTTTATTGACCAATTAAAAGTTGAGATTTCCTGAAAATATGTATGAAGCTGGGGAAGCTCTTTGATCCACTTTTTGCACAGATTTGTACAAAATTCAACATTGACAAGAAAGTGGTATCGGGATGCTAAATCTGTAACTGTTTGTGGAGTTGAATTGTAGAATAGAAAGAATCGACTCAACTTTAAACTCAACGATCCTCGTTCTTGGTTCATTTACTTTCTTTCTTCCTTCCTTCCTTGAAGATGCGCACATACTTTCGGCTAACAGATGATGCACGCTTAGAAGTGTTAATATGTTTTATGCCATGTCTTGATATAAAACCCTAACAAAAGAAGAAGCCATTGTATCCGGAATCCTATTGGTCGCAGTTGCAGTGGTTGAATGAGTGATATAGCCATCCATTCATTTACTATATGCATCAGCAATCGTAAGTAACATACGCCCTTTGTAAGGACCAGGATAAACAATGTGCAATCTAAACCATTCTTTCTTTGGAATCTCCCAAGGGTGTAAAGGAGCTGTTGCAGGCACATAGGACTGTGTATTTGACATTCACAACAGTTCCTTACTTTAAATTAAACATCCTTGTCCAGATTTGGCCACCAAAAATAGTTTCTGCTTAAGCACTTCATTTCTGGGTGTTCTTCATGGAGTGCTTGTAGGAGTTGTTTACGTTCATGCTGGGGTACAATAATCCTCCCCCTCTCACAAAATGCAATTTTCCACCACTCCTAGTTCATACTTCCTTGTAACATTCCTCTGAATCTGGATATTTGATAGGCCAAACATGTTGGATGTAAAACAGTATCCTTCCTTGTGCACCTTACAATTTCTTGTTTGGTCTGATTCAGGTATTCCAACAACATGATGTATTCCTCTTGTTATACTTCAAGCAATTAGACCTCTTTCTGATTCACACGAAATGTCGGGCGGATGTGAAAACTAAGAAACAAAATAACACAAAATTAAAAACAATGTTTACTGCACAGCGGCTCCGAGCATCATATTCGGTTCACAAAACAAATCCCCGCAATAAAATACAACAACCAATCACTAACGTTCCCGCAAAAAAAAAAAAAAGAAAAAAAGATGACCTTGGATACCACCAGATTTGCTTAAAATAAGGACCGACATAGTTGCGGACCGAAAGGCCACCTATCGGGAAACAGGCGCTATGTTGCCGCCATGATCGCTTCTCTCGTCACAACCGTGGCTTCACCCGAGATTCATTAATCCCACCCGACTGTTCACAAACAGAATCCAGCTTCGACACCGCCAGACTCCCGACGCCAAGCACTGTGACATGGCCACCATCCAGCTTCAGGCCTCCTTCGTCATTACCACCTGTTTCGTTAATATCACATTCGACCACTTTGAACTGAAGGAACATACATGAACAATTCATCCTAAATTTCAAACAACTATGTATTCGGAAAGTTGACGAATATACGCTGTTGAAATTTTAGTCTTTGCTTGTTCCTTTCCTTTGCAACCACACGCTCGTTATAACACGCTGGCATCGGAACTTCCTTGATGTTGGCCGGCAATGGTAAGTGACTTAAGTTATCGACATTCTCATTTTGCTTACCTTCACGATACACAAGCTTGATGGTGTACACTGCTATGATTACAGCCCACCTCTGATTCCTTGCTGAACGGATTTCATGGATTCTTTTATTTTCCTTAAAATATCCTAACAGAGGTTTATGATCCGTAATTTGAACGGCCGACTACATAAATATTGATTTTTTTTTAATATCAAAAACTAAAGCTGCTGCATCTTTGTCGATTTGGGCATAATTTTTTTTTTCAGCAGGACTAAGTATCCTTAAAACAAATATAATTGGCCTCTCCAATCCATCTTCCATGATGTAGAACAACAGTGCACTCTACATGGAGAAGTATCACAAGTGACAGTAACTACCTATAGTTTGAATCAAAATGAGCTAATAATTTGTCGGAATTCAAAGATTCTTCCACTTACGTTTTGCTTCTTTTCCAATAAATTGATGCAACGGATGCTAAATTATAGGAAATGTTGGGAATGTATCATGCATACTAATTATTTCAATATTCCCAAAATGTCTTACACTTCCTTAATATTAGTAGGGCATGGTGCCTTGTGGATAGCTTGTACCTTTTCTTCTGCTAGTTGAATGCCGTCTTTGTTGACCTTATGTCCTAAGTAGATCACTTCTGGGAGTAAAAATTTACATTTTTTACTTTTAAGATATACGCCAAACGTCTCCAGTTTACTCAATATTTGCTCCAAAGTTGATGTGCGCTTTTCTGGTTGGTTCTGTCAAAAGAATGTCATTCATCTAGAAAATGACATTTGAAATACCTTGTAAACTATTTTCTATTGTTCTCTGGAAAATCTCTAGTACTGATTTTAAGCCATAGTTTACGCATCCAGTAGTAACTGTTGGTAGGCTTGATTTAGATCTAAATTTTTATAAGATTCAACTCCTCCTAACGTAGTATAGAGGCCTTCCGGATTGGGTATGGAGTAATTATCCAGTTTAGTTACAGGATTGAGGGTTACCTTGTAATCTCTATAGATACGGATTGTTTTATCAGGATGGGTACAATGGGTGTAGCCCATTCTGAAAATTCTACTAGTGAAATTGTCCCTTCTTGTAGCCTTTCAAGTTCTTCAATTTTCTTTTTAGCATATATGGTACTGGCCGAAGCTTATAATACTTGGGTTTAACTTCTGGGTCTACATACAGCCTAACATGGGTTCCGAGAACTTGACCTAATTTCTTGTCAAAAAATGTCTAATAACTGTTCGAAATCCGTTGTATATGTATACTGGACAGAATGTACTCTAAAAATTTTAATTGGTGAGTTTCCTTTTATTATAATTAGTAGTAATATAGTGCCGTGGTGCTTAAGGGATTAAAATGAAGAGTTGATTTACATACACCAAGAAGAATGAAGGGTGACAATGACGAGGATACACACAGGTAATTTTAACAAAACAAAGTAAAGAATTTATTCACGAATTTACACTCTTGTAGTAGTGTCAGTAATTCGTTTCGAAAAAATAAATCAGAATTCTTGAAGTACATAGTATTTTAATGTATTGTCATACAACAGATTAAATGATCTGATACAAAATAATATTAAAAAAATGTTTAAAGACAAAAGTAAGGAGTTCGTTGCTCACCGAAGGGATATATGGATTGCATACGTTCAAAAGTAGATGAAGAGATAATTTAAAATACCCTTTGGGATTGTTGAGAGAAAATTCTTTGAAGTGCCGGGTGCTGGTTAGAGGCGATAATATAATTTTACACTGGCGAGTACTTCAACACTGGTCGAGAGGAACTGAAAAGAAAACTTTCACATGATTTCAAGCACTCTTCTGATTGGTTTAATTTTTCTCCTCATTTTATATCAAAAAGAATTTCGCGTAGGCTCGCTACTTTTTTTCCTTCTAATCTCACTCGTTAATTTCTGTGAAAGGCAAAAATCTTACATAGGCTCGTGAATTTCGCACTCACTACAGTAACTTCATTTGACAATCACCCAATAGAAGTGGAACTTTAATTTGTCCTTTCACTGGAATATTATTCACTCTATATGATTTTAGCCTTATCTTAGTAGGCACCAAATATTTTTTCTTACTCTGGTTCCATGTTTGCAAATCTATAACTGAAATTGACGCCCTTGTATCTATTTCAATGGATTCATCGTATTGTTTATTTTCATGTCCAAGTACTAAGGATGAACTTTCCCAAGTAAGAGACGCATACAAATAAATCTTACTAAATTCAGTAGATACGAAAATCTTTTTAGAATTCTGTACAAAGACCGCTTCAAAATTAATTAATTGGTTTCTGGATAGGACAAGTCACGACCTAGAAATAGGTCAGGGCTTGGATATCGGAGTACATACCCGCTCAAAACTAGGGATTCGTGAGCCGATCACCAGCTCGCCATAAGTCATAAAAACGGCTCGTCAGTAACAGTCAGGCAACGACACAGTGAGTGAAGGAAGGTTCGTGAAAGACAATTAGCGAACCAGACCAGCCTCGATCAACAATTTTGACACACGTTACCATGACAACGCGTATGGCAGCGATGATTTTTCTACATACAATGTCACGACGAAAGTAAGTCTCAACTCCTTTTGTTTACTGTGTTTTAAAATTACTGCTATCGCACGCAGTCAGCATTCTCACACGTTTCATTAGCGTGTTCTTCACACACATACACAAATTGGCGTTCCATGCCACTTGATTTCCTCATTTGTAACAAAAACACTTCGAAACTTTGCAGGCTCACAACAAGTCATCTCGAACAATCAAACTATTGATCTCTTCATGGCCACAAAAAAAAAGAACATTAGTTTTTAATATGTAAATACACGTATCTGACTGTATAAATGTTACTGTCATATTTACCTTGCTCTTTTCCTGCGAAGATAATTTCTTCGAGTTGTTTATTATTTTGTATTGTAATTTTTGGACACGACACTTGGATTTTATTTTTTCACCTAAAATCCGGGTAAACTGATCCCACACAATGTAGTGACCCTGTACTTCTTATGAAATATCAGAATCAGTCTAATTCTAATTGGCTATCATGACCTTTTTTTTTCTTTTGTCCTCCTCTGTCGTATTTTTCCTGACTTTTATCTGAAAACATTTTCCAAAAATATATCCCCGGCGTTTACAATAAGTGGCATGTGGCAAAACGAAATTTACACTTAATTGGATTGTGTGACCCTTCACATCTGTGATATTCGTCTTCCTTCTGTTTTGTTTGTGACGTGTTCGGTTTTAGTCTTTGTGGCCTAACATACACTTTGTTGATCTGTCTCTTATTTTTTTTGGATGTCCTGCAAATTTTGGCACCGATTCTATACCAACAGCAATATCAAAGTCTTCTTGAAAAGTCATTGTGTTTTTTCCAGTCAGTAATCTCTGTATTCCGTCGTCGTTAATTCCAACAATCAGTTTGGATCTCAATATGTCGTTCAAGAAGCCACTGTAACCATAGGCTTCGGTTATGATACGGAGTTCTGCGACAAAATCTAATATGGCCTCTCTTTTCTTTTGATTGATTTCTCCGGTAAAATTTTGTACAATAACAGACGGTTTAAGAGAGTATCGTAGTATCTCTGCTACTCTCATTTATAAGATAAAAGCTAAGGCTTAGTTTGTAGACCTTGACCACACACATTGAGAAGTATATTCCTTCGTTTTCAGAGTCCCCCCTTCGTAATTCGGTATTTCATTTGCCTAATAAAAGTGAATTCTTTATTGTTCCCATGACTCACTTGTGCTGTCAAAAGCTTCCAAACGACAGTACACAATACCAGTGAGTTGTTCGTCGTCAAATATGTAATGAAGTAAAAAGATAAATACCCAGTTGAGATAAAACAAATACATGTTTTATTTACAATGGCATTGGAACCGAAAAATTTCTGAGAAATAGATAAAAGGGCTTATGGGAAATTTGTCCTGGCTTTCCCCACATGAAAGGGTTGAGGTAAAAAATGCGACAAAATTGAAAAAAGCAACAACAGCTTGAAAGGTTAGAGCGGATAATTCTCCATTTTGAGGAAAATGTGGAAAATTACGCTAACGCTCGGTTAATGAAAGAATTGAGGTTAAAAATTCGACAAAATGAAAATACACAAGACAAGCAACAACGGTTTGAAAGATTTAGAACAGACAATTTTCTATTTTTATGCGGCTCTTTCAGGCGGAAAAAAAGACTCAAACTCCTGCTTGGTGTGTAACAACAAAGAAGAAAATGTTTATTTACATGCACAAAAAAGGGTAAAAAGAGGATATACACAATTAGGAGAGAAAGAAAAGGAGAAAATTCCTTTAATGAGGAAAATGCTCATCAAAAAGAAAAGCCTTGCTCAAAATATTTTTCTGAGCGCCTTAAGTTCTTTAAGTGAGTAGTAGATTGTTGTTAAAGGTTAAAAAACACTCACAGGTTTGTTCAGAATTCTTGTAAAGGTGGAAACTGTCTGAAGATATGAATTTCGTAGTTGAGTGAGTTCGTAGGCTGGCGACAGAGATCTTCTAGATACGGGGAGGCAGATCTCAATTGGTTTTTACTTTTTAGTAGTGGGCTGATGTCCTTTCTCGAGTGCCCATAATAGGTAGTTCTTTCTGGAAAACGACAGCCTTTCTGTCCCGACCTCACGGACGGTGGTCGAATACTCACGGCCAAACAGGCGTAAATTATCCGTATTTATGAGGATAAGAAGTCTCAAAAAATATCGAGGACTTCTTTTCCCTCCAGAATTGCTATACATATTTCTTGGCTATTTCATTTGTTAAAAATATATTCTTATTTATTTGTTTGTCAACACAAAAAGTGAAAACATATCTACCGATGATATTCGAACACAGTTCCTATTTCCGCTGTTAATTAAGAAGTCAAGAACCTAATTTTAAAATTCTGTATCTACTAACTACGACTATCTATGTTCTCACGTTAAATTCATATAATTTATTTTGTTCATAACTACTACTGTAAAATGTATGGTGTACTGTTTTTTAGTAGTATGTTACCAACATTTCGTGTAAAATCGAAACTAAGCATTCGTTCATTACATTAAAACGTATTGAATACGTTTTTATTTTTTTTATTAAAATGAATTATTTTATTAAAAGTAAAATTAAACATAACAAATAAATAAAAAATTTAAACAATTCGGTTCCTTACACTAAGTAATAATTCAAACACGGGTTTTTTCTGCTTTATCTTTCACCCGGGTTGTGCATTTGACGTTGACGTGACTTACCCTGGTTCTAAATGACATGAAAAAAAAAGTAATACTATCGTCGTACATACTACGATTGACTGAATCGGATGATTAAGGTCACTCACGTGATTTTTTTTTTTTTTTTTTCGATAACACTAAAAAAAACTCAGGTATTCGTTTGTGTTGCTCTCCGTGAGTGATCAAATTTACTTTCCATCGAACAACCAGCTGAAAAAAAAACGCGATGGCTAACGCTCGGTTAATCTTTCTGTTGCTGTTTACATTAACTCTGGCTATGGGAGACCAGGAAAATATACCCACTTCGACTTATATGAAACATTTACGCTTATCTGCAGCCGTATTGAACCAAAGCTTTCCGAACAATTTTTTGTCGCATAAGAATTTTGATCTCGAATCTTTATTTTATGATGCCAAAGGAAATAATTATTTGGAATATTTGTCTCCAACGCAACTTGCTAGAAAACATTCAAGGGTTTCATTTCCCATGAAAAAGATTTACGAATTTTCCAAAATTGATATTTGTGGCATGACTAGATCAAACGTTTCACTTGAATGTTGTTCTAATTTCCAATACATTTTCACGGCTGCTGCCAAAAACCAATCATGGGCTTGGCAGAGTAAGTATGCTTTTTGATCAGGCTTTTTTCTTTTGTTATATATATAAAAAAAAAAAAACAAGCACCGGAGGAGGCACTGTGATGTTTGGATGGCACTCGTTGAATCAAACAAAATTTAAGTTATTTCAATGGACTAGGTAGCCGAGTCAATTATTGCTTACTAAATAAAATGTTTAAAAATTAAAATAAAGATTCCGACTTGATTACTAATTAATTAATAATTCCTTTATGAATTCAGAAAAAATAGCTGTAAATTTCTTGTTGGTTAAAAATTTTAACCAACAAGAAATTCTGAATCCTGAATTGTTTTAATTTTAACTTAAAATTAAAACAATTCAGGATTGTTTTTGTCCAAGTTTTTCCAACATAACTTTTTAACCCCAAAGAGAAGCAGTAAATATTTCTTTTTTTTTTTTTTTTAAAAAAAAAAAAAAAAAAAAAAATTCCTGTTACATTTTTTTAAATGACTGTAAACAAAAATAATAAAACTGTATTTGATAGCATTTATGTCCCCAACACCAGCTAAATGCCTAAAAAATGTTTTTATCTCTTCTTGGGTTATTTAAAGAAAGTTGAAGTAATGTTTTTTACCCATATGCTAACAGTTGAGTACTGAGTAGTAACTTCCTACTTAACCTAACTTTACTCACACTGTAAATAAATGTAGTTGTAGAGATGGTAAAGGGCATATGCCACTAAATACAATGAATAAAACTCTACAAAGAATTTTGTACATAGAATTCACTAATAAAAAACATTTTTGATATTTAAAAAATGACCACAGAGAAAATTTAGCAATTAATTTCAAGTAGTATTATTACATAATCTAAGTTGTACTTTTGCACTCACTCAACTAACTTACATAATGACTTGAATTGGTAAAGGATTGCGATCAGAAACAATGAATAGAGAAAAGTAAGAAAATATCTTTTGTTTCTTTACATTACTTTTACAATTTTTACATTTGATTCTTTTAATAAAAAAATATTGCAATAGAATATTTTTGAATAATTTAAAAGTTCATCACCATTGAATGAACCAGTGGATTCCAGTTCAGTAGAATAGCAACAAAAATAAAATTCATTTAAATTTTAACAGTTAACTACTTAGGGAATAAACACTTCGTGATTTTGATGTTTGGTTTATTCAACTGTTACAGTTAACATGTTTACATTCAAAATTTCAGAGTTAAATTTTGTTGTTTTGTTTTATTTACAATCATCTACGAACCTCGCTAAACATATGATGAAAAAATGTTCAAAACTAAAAGTAAAACATAACAAAAAAGAAAATTTTATTGTTAAATTATGTAATTAAGAGACATTACAGGATTTTTTTTATGTAAAAATTACTTTTCTATTCTTTACAGAACCTGGCCGGAAATATTGGGTGTCAAAATGAATCATTGATTCAATGATTCATTATGAGAAATTAAATTTCAGAATTGATTTGTAAAATCTTTAAAAGCCAGCTAATTATCGGATTTGGAAGAAACTTTCAAGATTTATTCAGAATTTTTTAATTTTTATTTATTTATTTTTTTGTATATTGGGGATTAAGCAGGACCCCTACTTCCAGAAAATCCGCCCTGTTAAAATAAAAAAAAGCTATAAAAACTAAGACATTTTTTGAAAAGGGTTTTAATTACTTTTAAAAATATATTGTACACATTTTGAAGAAAAATAATTTTTCACTGAATAATGAATTGTTAAAATAATTATTAATTTTTAGAATAATTTATAATCTTTGATATTGTTACTAAATTAAAAGTGTATTTAATAATCATAAATTGAAAAGATCACTTCAGTCCAACGACTCCCATTATATTTTTTTAAAAATTAGTTTTTTTATGTATATGTCGAGTTTTTGTAAATATGAAGATTCATACACAACATTATCAGTAAAAAGTAATGTTTTAAGGGTTGTCTCCCTTCCAACGAATATTCCTTTCTGATTTAAGATAAATAATTTCATAAATAATTATAAGGTAATTTAAAAAAATTCAGAACTGAGATAATAAAATTGTATAAAAATGATAAGTAAAAAAATAATAAAAAATTAATAATTTACAAATTAATAAAAACCAAAAAGTAATAAATTAATACAAATCAATAAAATACAGTGATTTTAATCAAAATACCTAAAAATTTATTGGGAATTTTCCAACATTTTTTTCAACAAACGTCTTCAAAAGTAAGCCTCAAAAGCCAATGTCCCTAAAATTCAATAAAATATTAGATTGTATGAGATATTTTAAGACATTTTTATGTTTATACATTCTTTTTACAACTATTTAAGTAAATGCTCTGTTTATAATAAACAGTATTAACAATATTTACCGGCCTGAATGTTGTTTAATACTGTTTGTTTATTATAAACAGAGCATTTACTTAAATATTTGTATCTATAAAAAAAAAGAATGTATAAACATAAAAATATCTTAAAATAATTGTTGGACTTTGTCCATTTCATAATGTGTGACGTCATAAGATATTTTCTTAACTTTTTAAGATTACTAGGTATTAAAAAAATATTTATATAATTTCTGTTACCTTTGTGTCCCTCTCATACATTTTCCTGTCAATAAATCAGTTGAATACACATTAATAAACCACCCCTTCTTGTTAAAAATATGCTTTTCTACTATATTTTAAGCTAAAAGTAAGTAATATTTGTTTTAAATCAAATTAATTAAACTTTAAATCAGTTAATTTTCATTGAATAAAATTTTAGAAAAGTATATTTTATTTTCAAGAAATAGTATCTACACCTTTTGATCAGTTCCTTCTTTCATATTCATTAAATATAACCTAGTAATATAATAATTTTCTGTTTTTTATTTGAATGGCAGGAGATGAAGGTTCTTATTGGAGTGTAGGGGGATGAAGTTTAAAAAATAAAAATTTGACATGATACAGCATTCCTTTGAATAAGATGCGAAAATATTTTAATAGAATCATTATCAAAGCAAATATAGGGATACTAAGTGAAATAATTCATGATGATAATTAATCTCATAACTGTAAAATCATTTAATGTGGTAGATATTCTTTGTCATTCCCACACCATTTTGAATTAAATATTTTTTTTATAAATTTTGTCCATTATTCTTTTATCATGTGACTGAATTTCTTTATTTGCAATCTGTAACCCTTATATTGTTATAAAGATCATGATGAGATATCATCTCATAATCAGTATAAATATTTCGTCATCCTTATGTAAGTTTCTGGGTGTTAGTTTGAAACAGAAGTGGTGTGATAAGTTTTCATTTACTTATTTAAACAGTTAAACAATATCAGATAAAAATCTTTAAAATTAATGGTCCTCTACTTTCATTCAATTAACCACTAACAAAATTAGTCCAAACAAAAAGTAACAATGACGTGACTGGAAATAATCATAGTACATTTGTACTGCTTTAATCTGGTAACCTTGGGACTAGGTTACTGCCAGATAATATAAAATGCCAGAAAATTTTTCTAATATGGAAAAATATAATGTTATATTTTCATATGACTTATTATAATTTATAATAATCATAATTATATTTATTTATAGTATAATAACTGAAAGTTATTTATATTTGCTTATACTTTTTAATTGGTTGTAGTAAAAATAATCTATAAGATTCAGAAAAGTTAATAAATTTTTGTCTAATTTTATACTAAAATAAATATTGAAATTTGTCAAATTTAGTATTCTTGGATTCAATTCCAAACCACAATTTGTTTTTAAATATTTGAGTTAATGAGTCATTTATAAATCAATAAACTATGGCTCAAATATTAGTTTGAACTTATGGATTTTAGTAAAAGATTCATAAACATACAAGATCATGGAAGTTACTGGAACAGAATTACAAAGCTACAACATATACTATGAATGAATATGTCAATGCAAGAGGATAGTACTTTCATGGTTGCTAGTTAACTAGAAATATTCAAGAGAAATCCATTGTGAGCAAAACAAATAGTATGGAATGAACAAGAGTTATTAATTCTGATGTATTCCATACTCTAAATTGAATTTCACTCTCCTTTACTAAGAAAAGTCCATTTTCCTGTTAATTATTAAATCTACTTATAACTGAATGAAGTTTCAGCATCCACAACAGTTTCTTCAGGTTTCTTAGTATTAATTTAATGATAATAATCAGAAGAAAATGGTAACTAAGAAGAATATGGTAAGGAAGTGTGAGAAGAAAAAGATCTAGAACAAAAAGACAAAGTTAGCCAAGAAGAATGACATTAATAATAATAATAAATGCTAATTCTGACAAAGAAAATTTGTATGAGAACTATTTAGGAAGACAAAAAAAGAAACCAGCAAACCTGAAAATGAAAATCCAAAAATTTGTAGATAAATGACAGGATATTTTAGAAGATAAATGAATTACTAAGACAACAGACAACTAACAGAACTTTAACTAAGGAAAAACTAAAGAGAGAAACTAAATTAGTGAAAATGGTGGCTCAAAATAACAAAAGAATGAACACAATAAAGACAAAGTTAGGATATAAGAGACTATTAAATGCATAGCTAAAGATGAATCCATCAATCCCATAATAAGTAAATACAGTGTTAGCTTAGAATGGGGTATGAAAATAGATATAGCTGGGTAGGAATTGAGAAGTGTGCAAATTGCTATAATTCAACAATGCAAGAATTTAGAAAAAAGTTATAAGAAAAAAAATCTATTAGTGATGCTCAACTAGGAAAGTTGCTTAAATTTTCCATAAATTGTTTGTATTTTTGTCATATCAAAGAAAATTTTTGTTTTGAAATGTTTCTTCATGTAGGAATGTAATTGTTTTTGGTCAATATACTGAGTGGATACATTTTTTTTCTGATAGTTTCTTGTCTGATATAACTATTATGGAAGTTTTATCACCATTTATTCCTTATCGCTAGCTTGGGTGCAATCAATCAATACAGAGAGGGTATATCTTGGAGGGAGGACTTAGAATATGACCTGAAAATATTTCATATCTGGAATTATGAGTTGTTTGGGAGTGAATGAGTTATTAATTTTTCTCAATCAATAATATTTGAGATGATAACATAAAAGTAAGAGGTGATTGTTTCATAATCAGCATTGATGCACTTAGAAAAATGTCAAATCAGTTCAGTTGATGTAAGATCAAGATACAAAATGGAACTAAAATGTAATCAGAGAAGTAGACACAAATTCTGTTGAGTTGCAGATTCTTTAGAAAATGAAAGAGGGGAAAATGTGAATATTTTGGAGGCTTGCGTGAAATTTTATGAAGAAACAAATTTTGGCTCTCAAAAAGTCAAGTTTGATTCAGAATCATAAAAGATTGGAACTTTTTTTTTTTTTATATATTTCCTAATCTTATTAAAATTATTGTAAATTATTTGATGCATGTGTGTATATACTTGTGTCCAAACATACACACAGCTCCACCTTTAAACATATATATTAACTAGCTTAAAAGCTGCCCTGTTGGGCAGCATTTAAGCTAG
This sequence comes from Acanthosepion pharaonis, assembly GCA_903632075.3. Classification (NCBI taxonomy): domain Eukaryota; kingdom Metazoa; phylum Mollusca; class Cephalopoda; order Sepiida; family Sepiidae; genus Acanthosepion; species Acanthosepion pharaonis. The sequence goes on along the minus strand of CAHIKZ030000748.1, from coordinate 7,580 downwards.
CTCCTATAGAGGGCTCTTGATTGGACCTTTGTCTTGTTCAGGAATTTGAAAATCCCTAAGTTTTTGCATATTTTCAGTATTGGAAGCTCTCTTGCTGTTAGATCTGGGTTTTCATTTGCATGGGACTTTCTTTTCCTTGCTGCAGCCTTGGCTCTTTTGATTGTTATCTAAACTTCTGTTGGCAAAGATATTTTTTTGCAAGGCATACTGCTGTCAACAATAAACTAGGGAAGAACTCAAAATTGATCTCTGCCACTTAATTTAAAGACAATTTGATCTATGTAAGTCCTTATTTTCCATACAAACAGTTATTTTTCTTTTCCTTTCATGGATGACTTTCACAGGATTTTGCAATTAATTTAAATTATTCTCAAATTTATTTCCAAGTTATAAAAAATTGTTATCATACAAAAAAATTTGTTGCAAAAAATTACGTAAAAATATTGCGAAAAACACTTGCAGTAATGAAAACTTCCAAAATTTCTGTAACATGAGATTATTGAAAGTTAGAGAGTTGTTCCTTTAATTAAAAACACAGTGACACACTGACATTTGCATTTATTATATAGTTACATATACACATACCCATTCACACCTATACAAACACAAGTACATTGTCAACCATACACACACTCATGCATATATCCCTATGCTCACCTCACACATACACACCCCTTTAACTCAACATACACACAAACTTACAAGCATCCCTATGCTCATTTCTATATGCACACGCTTTCATTCACACACATTCTCATTTCAAATGTATAGAATTATTTTCATTGATATTAAATATATTTTTCAAGGATCAATGAATAAGAATATATATATATATATATATATATATATATATATATATATATTTCTCTCAAGAATCAACATTATGTCCTACTACTCTAAATGTTATTTTGTGGATACCCATGTTTGAGTAGACAGCCTGCATATGCAAAAGACTTAATAAAGAGAATATGATTTCTAGCAGGGTTTAAACATATGTCCCTCTTTGTAGGAAAAACTACCATCAGATTCTGTATGCTTTAGACCACTGAGCCACAGTGAGTATCACAACACACCAATTTTCAATTACTCTTTTTAAAATTTCAGTAACTACAGTGTATTTTGACAAAGAATAAGCACTTAACTATAAAAAATTATCATACAACAGCATCATATTTAAGCATCACCTGCCTTAATTACTGTTTTACAATTCTTGGCAAAAAAAGTAGATGAAAGACCTTCCTAAACATTCTTCAATCACTAAAAGCTCTCATTTGATCTTTGGGTATGCTCTATTATCCAATTCGTCCCATATTAATTCAATGGGAGAGAGGTTGGAAGATTGTGGTGCCAAAGTCATAAATTTCAAAATTTTGTTCCTTTTTGTTTAACTCTAGGTAATTTTGATATAATTTAAAAGATTATTTTGGATTGTTGTCTTGTTGAAAGGTGAATTTTTTTCTAGTACTGCATAAACCAGATTTTTTTTCTAATTCTGCATAAACCAGATGGCATAGCATGTCTTTCTAAAATTGAAATATATTGTTCTTTTTTTCCTAATTCCCTGGACCTGAATCAAATATCCAGCACCCCCACCAAAAAAAAAAAAACCCACACCATAACAGACCTGCCACCATGCTTAACTGTTGGAAACACACATTTATTATTCAGTTTTACTCCTCATATACACTCTCCTCTTACTACCAAAAAGTTCATATTTGAACTTGTCTGTCCACAATACACGTCAGTCTTTCAATGGCCAGTTTTTATGCTTTTTTGACCATAATAGTCTTTTCTGATTATTCACCTTCCATAACAGAAGTTATTTCTTGATGGCTATGTAGCTGTTGAGCTCCATTGATCTAATTCAATTTTTCACAGTTGAGAACAACATTGGTTGTTATTGATAGGAATTAAGTTTAGCTGTCAACACTGGAGTAGTTTTCCTTCTATTTCTTTTGCTTTCTTATTGAGAGCAAAAGAAATAGAAGGAAAAGTGTTTATCTTCAGCAACAATTGTCACTTTTGGTGATGCAGTTCTTTTTCTGTCAACATTTACACCAGTTTCTGCTTTTGTAACGAATATTACACCCCCATGTCTAGAAATTTTCGAACTTATTGGCAGTTTGAGAGTAGCCTTCTTCAAATAAAATTCAGTTTGTGTCCTCACCTCAAGGCTTAGCTGCTTTGATTTCATTGTCCAGGTCTAGTCATATCTCATCTTGTTCTTTTTTTTTTAACACTGATCAATTATTTCTAGTCCTGTTACAAGTGAGTCTGAATCTGTACCATCCAGCCCAAGCTCAGAACTCATATTTACTATAACCACCAAAATCACAAACCAACACTTTAATTATCTAGCCTGTTGTTCCATTTTTGAATATTATACAACCATTATATAGGAATTAGTGGACTATAAAATTTAATTTATAATCAATGGAGTTCACAGATTATAAAAATGAACTTAAAATGTTAAATGATCATCATACAAAAATCAATGACTTATAAGACTATTCTCTCATTATGAATCAGTCAAAATTTTGAATATACAGTTAATAGCACTGGAAATCTTTTTAGCATGTTCATTGCCATACAATGTACAAATGCATTTTGTGGTATGTTAAATATTGCCTTTAATCTACATGTGAATCTATTCTACAGTTTTATTGAAGGCAATATAAAATAGTTATAAAAATGTGCTAGACTTGCAGATTTGAGTAGAAGACATTTATTTTGTTGCATTGTATGTTACAAATTTCCAAGTAGTAAATGTGTGAAGAAATCATTTAGTTCTTGACCATTATATTTAAGTTGATGGGCTGTAGAACTAGTTTATTTTTCTTTTTTCCTTTCCTTTATTTTTTTTATTTTTTTTTATTTTACCATTGGTCTTTAATTTCTCCTCTCATTCTTTTCCATTCTTCTCACCTGCTCTCTTTTCTCTCTTTCACTGTTTTTCAAATCATCAATATGTTCATATGTAAAATACTTCAAAAGGTTTTGTGCATGTAACATTTATACTTATAGATCATCAATGGGAAAGATAGCCTTTTCCATTTCGGAATACTTAACAATTTGTTTCACTTTTTACAACCATTGGAGAAGAAGGATAATTTGGTTATAAAACTCATTTTTATATTCATAGCCAGAAATTTGATTATTGATGGTAATTTCAAATGAAATGTTTAACACTACTATCTGACCATTATAGATCTATCAATGTACCTCAAAATTATACATTCTTTTATTTGCCTAAATTTAAGATATCTGATTCCATTCTTTTATATTTTGTTCTTCTTTTAATTAGTGATTGATTCATTTGGAAAACTTCCAAGTGGAATTCTCCAGGGAAATCTATTCTTTCCTGGTTCTTATGATGAATGTTTGGCAACAACTGTCATTAATGGCTCTGGTGGTAATCAGCAACAAAACATTTTCAATCCAAAATATTGTCAAATCAACTTTCCAGCAGAACAAGTAAGTTGAAATGCAAAAAAATTCTTTCTTATTTTTCATAAGAATATCTGATTACTAAAAACAAATTGTATATTCTTCCTAAATGATCCTTTAAAAATAAATGAAATCATTTAATGAATCAATTTCACCATATCGTAATTTAAAATTAACAAATTCTTATGATGAATTTTAAACTGTCAAAGAAAACAGTCGATAAAAATGTTAAATTAGTTTTACTTTTACTAATCACTAATCAGCATCTTTGAACATACATTTTAGAAAAATTGCTTTTTGTAATGAAGTGTTGAAATGTTCATGATGAAAGAGGAAAAGAAAGAAGTCTTAAAAATATCTGCATAAAAGAATGTGAAGGGATTATATGTTTATTTTGAAAAAAATTATTATTAATTTGCAAATTGGACTGGAAATTGCTTTATTTTGCCCTATTTCCCTATCAAAAATGTTGCTAACATTTTTGATAGGGATAGTGGTAGCACCACAAACAGAAATTGGATTATCTTAATATAAATAATCTTATTAAATTTTAATGAATTAAAATTATATCCTTTTTCTAAATCATTTTAATTCAGGTTTAACACATTATCATTTAAGCAAAGTATATGAAATAAGATATTTCATTAAGTTTACTTGTAGTGGGAAAATATGCTTACCTCACTGGATGAAGTGGACATGTAACTGTTTGGTGTGTAAATCCAATGTGGCCAATGTCACAAAGGAGCAAGGATTGGCCATTTATAATCGTCCCACTACACATGCGTGATACTACTCTTTTGAATACAATCAGCCATTTTGGTTGCGTGATGGATAATAGTCATAAGTAGTAGATCGCACAGTCAGTTGGCAGAGCAAACTTGTAGAGTTTGGAGTTGAACCCTGTTGATTAGTTGTGGAACCTGTACATTTACATCCCTGGCTTTTGACCATTGAACCCCCCTCCCTCCCGGGGATTGTGATTTAAATTCATTACTTTTTCTTTGTCAATGCTGTTTAGAAGTGAGAGTTGAATTTAGTTGTACAACCTTTCTGAAGTCTCATTGTGCCTTACAGAATTTATCATTCTCTGGAAAATTTTATTTTGATATTAAATGATCACAAATTGATGCAATTTCATTTCATAATAAAAAGGTCAAATGTCAGTGGAATTTTATTATGCCAATGTTGAGTTGTTTTAAGAAAATAATTACAAAAGGAAAGAATACACAAGGTGATATCAATATATACACAAGGCAATGTTTTCAAAATATTTACTTAACAATAAGTGTATACAATAATGCAAAAAAATATAAAAAGAGCTGTCTGAAAAATGGAAAATTTGCTATGAATTGTAGTAAAGTTGGTGAATGTGAATTTCAACTGTTTGTAGTGGACAGATATTGCAGAGTGGTGGGGAGTAATCTTTTTATCCCTTGAAAGCAAAAATGTCTTGAATTTATAACCCCCAACAGAAACACAATTCCTTTTTCTTTTTGTTCATTTGTCTTTTTCCACTTTGATTCATACATGAACACTTGTTTTTCTTTCAACTTAAGAAAGTTTTTTTGTTTCTTATTTTAATTTTAGTCAACTTTTTGGATGATGCGATATGCAGTTTGCATTCCAGACTCTTGTAAACCTGATGAAGTTAATTATATATTTCACAAAGGTAAAAAACCATTTAATTAAAACAAGTGTCTATTATTATTATTATTATTATGAATGTCTTCTAATCTTATGTAAAGAGCAGTAAATGTCCAGTGTTTTTCATTATTTCTTCTAACTATTAACTTATAAATTTTTCAAAGCCTGACTTGACTAATGATTACTTCTAAATTGTCACAATCTAAAGAAATGCTAACTCTTCTAGAGTTTAGTGGTGATTGCAAATTCAGACCTAACACTGTTATTAAGTTGCAAATTGAACTGAAAATTGGAAATGGGGATTAGTATACATGATTCAGCAGGAACCTACTCCCAGCCACATGGTCCATGTGACACAGGAGTAGATGGGCAAGAATTTTTATGATCATGTCACTCCACCATGTGGCCTCTTAGACCTGAATATCCTGGACTGGGATGTCATTGAAAGGAAATCTAACCAGCAGTTATTTTCAATAAAGGCTGCCATGACATGAATGAGAACCACCTGATCTAGGCCTAGTGATCACATCAAAAAAACCATTCAGGACATCTTTTATGTTGACGCCATTTGTACTGTATATTTTATATTTTCCTGTGTTTTACTATATTTTTGAGAATATACTTTTTTTATGTTGAATATAATTGCATTTTTATTATAATTTCTTACTTGGTTCATACACATGTGCACATGCTTATATGCATGATTTTATATATATATATATATATATATATATATATAGTTTTGAAGAGTTATTTTTCTATATCTCATTCACTTTTTTAAAGTGATTTTTCTATATTTCATATCCTATAAGAACTTTTTTATTTTTATATTTTTCTCTATATATTTTTTATTTTTATTCTTCTTTCTCGTTTTTTAAAATCTGATAAGTTATATGCATTCAAGTATATTGATGATTTAAATTTACTTTTATTTACCTGTTTCATGGCTTGCTGTTTTTTGTTCTTAGTCATTTGTTATTGATATTTTTACCCTCTGTAAAAGGACTCTATACTTTTATCCATTTTAATTTATAATTTAATCTATAATTGTTCTTTCAACATATATGATTCTTTCTAATCCTTTATATTTTAATCTATAATTTATATAATCTTTAAATTTAATCTTAATTTTAATATTCAGGTTTTTCTTGTTTATATACTAACAATGTGTAAATTTTTATTATAATATTAGATTCATTTGTATATTAGAATTAAATAATTGCATTAATATTAAATTCATTTGTATAATAGTAGAATTAGAAAATTTCTTTAATCTACTATCTTAAAAACTCTTTCTTAACTTTAAAGATTGTATTTCTTTATGAAATTTTTTCCTATTTGAACAAGAGTTAACATTTTAAATATGTCGTTGTTAATCTTCAACCATTTTTAACTTCTGTCTAGACTTATATATGTTTATGTCTTCCTATTTCCCATACTACTTTGGTGTTTTCTTTCCTTTTTTTTCTTCTCTATTTCCCTATTAAATGCCTTTAATAAGGAGATAGAATTTACAGTTTTTTCCACTTTTTTCCATCCCTATCCTTTATAATTTTCATTTTTTTAAAAAAACCTTATGATTCATTTTTTTATCAAACATTTTAGTATTGACAAGCCCCAGGGAATTTCTCTCTCTCTAGGAGCAAAATGGCCATATAAATGGGATGAAATTGAGTTTCATTTTTATGTAATTCATTTCTATGCTCTATAATATATTAAACTCTCTTTTGTGGATCAGTTTTAATATTTTATATTATTAGGATTCACTTGGATTATTTACCTATGGATTTTTTACCTGTGTGTGTGTGTGTATATATATATATATATATATATATATACACACACACACACACATATATATATATATATATATATATATATATATATGTGTGTGTGTTATTATAATTTTTTTTACATATGGGCAAAAACAACATGCTCACTACAAATCTGCATTCTTGCTTCGATGCAGCTGTATCTCGATTGGTGACAAACCAAAAATGGTTATGAACATTTCTATTTACAAGCAAGCCACTTATGGAAAACAAAAAGAAAAAAAAAGCATAGGAAGAGATACCTTAAGAGGAAATGAAGAAGGGTAAAGAAAAGGGAGAGAAGGAAAGAAAAAAAGGTGACATTATTTGTTGATACCAGTTTGGGCAGTGAAGGAATGTTGAGGCGTTAATACAAGAGCCTGACCCTAAAAGTTTAATACAAAGCGAAAGTGTCTGCTACAGCTTTTAATACCATGCAGCAGTCAGAAATCTAAGCAGAGTATGCCAAAACTCCCAAGAAAAAGGAGAGAGAGGGAAAGGTGTAAATAAAGCCATAGTAGTATTTGGGACCCTTTTTTTTTCCAATGAAGGGTTAGGGATGTTAAAACAAAACCGAAGCTGAATTATGCAGATTTATGCTGAAGTTTCTGTTATGTGTTCTGGAATAAACATAGTATGAAAATTAATAAATGGTCATTTAAGTGGAAAATTTTTTTG
>CAHIKZ030000747.1:1227500-1237985 GCA_903632075.3 Acanthosepion pharaonis | reverse complement strand
ATATATATATATATATATATATATATATATAATAAGAACTATTGTTTATTTTAAGATATTAAAATATTAAAATGTTACATAATGACAATAATCTTTCATAAACATAAATGTGTTTTCGGCGATGTTAAACTACTGGTAAGTGAAAGATTTATTTAATTTCACTCGTCAGTGGTTTAACATCATCCAAGAAGATACATTTATGGTGTTGAAACATAATTGCCATTATATAGCGATTTTAACATGTTTTAATATCCTAAAATAAATTATATATATATATATATATATATATATATATATATGTGTGTGTGTGTGTGTGTGTGTGTGTGTTGTATTTATACGACTTTTTATTTTAAATTAATACGTTCCGCACAACTTAAAGTGGTTAATTAATTTGATTTTTTACTATTTTCAATATTCTACAGGGATTTAAAGCCAGGAAATATTTTTGAATTCTAAGAATGGGGGGGGCAAACATCAAATTTTTCGCGCAGATACACTTTCACAAAAGTATTTGCGCAAAAGTGAATGCAATGAACTTGTCTGGGGTTGGAACTGGCTCACCCATTTCAAATTCCAAGACGTTATCCATGCTTACAAGCCCTGATATCCTAAGCGGTCAGGCATCTACTTAAAATAGGGTATATTAAAAATACTTTTACATATTTTGCGGGCGTCCTGAATCGCAATCCGATACGGCGTGCAGCCTCGTGTCCATTATCTTTCGCGCTGGCGTATGCAAAAATCAAATCTGCCTGCTCACGATATGAATATCCTGCCATTGAAAGAACACTTCTCAATTAACACACTTTTGCTCACATTAAACGTTGAACAAATAGCTACAAATATACACAAATGACAAATGTAAGCTAGTCTACATGGCAACAAACCAGCATTTACCGTAAGCATTCTTTCAAAATGTAATCAATCAAAACCGAAGGATTTTCGATTATATGTTTCATGGACTTTAATTTTGCTTTGATGGAAGGGATACTCCCAAATTTTATAAAAGTATTTTGATACACCATATATATATATATATATATATATATATATATATATATATATATATATATATATATATAATATAAAGGGCTTAAACACTAGCAATCCATGGCTGTAACTTATTACATTGGAATCGTAATCACGATCCAATTCATCAAATTTTATTATATCCTTGTTCTGTCCTAAATAGTGAGTTCTATCTGGATTCTACCTCTTGGAAACACACACACACACACACACACATATATATATATATATATATATATATATATATTAACCATATATATATTATATATATATATATAAATATATATATATATATATATATATATATATATATATATATATATATAGTTTCTATTAATGTATTCTCTTGTGAACTATTGATTACATTATCTTTAAAACGTATTTTTCGTAGTCGTATCGATTTTTTTGTCGGAAGCAAACCAAATCCATATACTATCAATATTTTAGATTTGAATTTAACTTAGATGGTCGAACCTTTCGAATAGTGCAATGGCCGCTTTTTATCAATTGATTTGCCTTTTGTTTACATCAAAATCCCCTGCGTCAAATTTCGTCGCGAATAATACTGTCCTTGGCAAAACTAAGAGGACATTATTTTTTTTTAAAGTCGCTCTCTTATGATGCTTCCAAAATCCGCAACGAGATTGAACTGAACAAATGTTCCTGATCAGAGATCAAAAATCGATATTTTCTCACCAGCGCGCGACTCTAAACATGGCACATGCGCAGTCTGTTTTTGTTTTGTTTTGTTTTTTGTTTTTCAGCAAATTTCATCAGATAATGCATAGCGTGTACAAAACACTTTAAAAGCTTCAGGAGGCGCCCAACTCCAGAAATATAGGAAAATTTGGAGAGGATTTATTATGTTGAGACATTATTTATTTATTTTTTATTTATTCATATATCTAACAACATTACTTGCTTCGTTGTCATCTACTGGGAATATCTTCTCACTGGGTCAATGTTTCTCAACCCTTTTTTTACTTCTGGGTGCATTTGTAGAATAATCAAAATTCTTGGACACCCTTTAAAATTTAATAAGGAAATATTATTCATGAAATTTGAAAACGATAAAATAAGAAAGAAGTCTCCTGAAATAGGAATTTAGCTTTAAGATAATTGTATATTTAAGTCTAATTTTGGGAAACCTCTGCTTGATGTGCGTTGGTAATTTTATTTTTTAATGTTACACCATATATGTTATAAATATACACTCATTTCCACATCAATGCATTTAATATTTAATTTATTTTTGCATTTAAAGTTGGTGAATGTAGAAAACTTTAATTCACAAAATATTCAGTGCTTTACCAGATCTTGAAGGATATTCTTCTTAAAGGTAAACCCCAAATTATTTCTTTAAAGATTAAGGAATTTAGTATAATATTAGGTTGGTGCAAAAATAATGACGTAATAATGTCGTTTTTTGACGTATCTTTTAACGTCAAAAAACGACATTATTACGTCATTATTTTTGCACCAACCTAATAAAAAAGAATCCGACGCACACAAGATGTGACGAAGGCAAAACAGGCAGGTGTTCATAAAACGAGTTTGCGTGAATTGTTTGTTGAACGATGGGTGCGACTGATAATAAAAAGACAAACCTTATTAGAGCTGCACAAGGTAGGATTTTGGGGAGGCCATGATCACGCTCGTCCTGAACGGACACGACACATAGATAAAGAGATTCTGGACTAGTTGTGTTTACTTTCACACAAATAGCATTAGGAAAGGCATGAATCTATCTGTTACTCTTAGTCCTGGTAGATAAGGCTTTCTATCTTTCAGTGGTAATCAATCAGGCGCATTATTTCTCAACCATTTGAAACTTCAGAAAGGACTTCTAGAACAACAAAAACTCTAGGGGCGCTTTAAATTTTACTAAGCCATGAAATTTAAAAAATAGGAAAATAATAAAGAAGTTTCCAGAAATAAGCAAGACATTACATTTTATATTTAAGTCTGCTTGTGCGAAATCAGTGCTTGATATGCTTTGCCAGAGAGAAGAATTCCATTTAATGCTTGTTATTTTTGGTCTACCATTCTCAAAGATAGTTTTCATTTAAAAGGATTTATGAAGAATCTTCTGTTTCTTTTAGTAACTGATTTAAATCTTTTGAGGAAAGCAAAAGTGAAAGGATTACCCACTCCTTATTAAAGATAAACAAATTTAGCAACCAGTTTAAAATATCAAATACCAAAGACATGTGCTTGGTGTCTCTAGACTTTTAAAAAAGAAAGATGTTTTAAATATAAAATTAATGCATATATTACTCATCTGCTAACTTGGGGACCAAATGGCTACCTTTTCAGAAAAGCGAATGAATGCGCCCAGGCGCATCGGTTTACGAAAAAGGCTTCTTATGGTGCTGAGAGAAACAGAGACACACACACATATATATATATATATATATATATATATATATATATATATATATATATATATATATATAAAGCTAGTGAGCCAGACAAACCTACCCAGGGTTCACCTAAGCGGATCGTCAGGGAAAGCTGTCTCTTTTAGTTAGTTGTTTACTCGTATCGGGTTTTTTTTCTTTGGGCTTCAAACCTGCATCTGTGCAATTTTTTCGACAGACTTTCATGTTTCTAGCTCTTTCTTTTTTAAAACCTTTTTTCCTTCGTGATTGATTTGATTGTTGGCAAATCAAAATTCGAAGGTTTTTCGAAAAACGAGTATAGTTATATATATATATATATATATATATATATATATATATATATATATATGGCTGAAGCAGTAACTGAAACTGACAGATGTTACTCATGCACACATTAATAACACTCATTAGTTTATCAATATATATTGCATGCTGCGATCAAAACAGTCACGGCTCAATATGGCAAATATATTCCATACTGTCAAAATCCCAGAATAAATGTATCCGAAAAAAAGGACAGTAAATTAACTTAGTGAGAGATATAAAATTATTAAAAATATTTTATGATGTCAACGAACAATCGCTGCCACTTTTGTGATGTCAACGAATACTCGTCACTTTCGTAAAGACCGCGGTATTAGAGACTTTGTAATCGCAGATACAACTTATAGTAACGCCATTGACAATAATATTGTCAGACGCCTTCGACTAATACTCGCACTAATAGTACATGCTCGATAATACTCGCTCGAAAAGTAAGCAGCGTATAGCTATATGAACAGAGAATAGCTGTTCGTATAGTAATAGAAGATAGAGTAGAAATAGAGATTCGTATAGTAATTAGAGGATAGACTAAAAATAGAGATCCGAATAGTAATAGAGGAGAGAATAGAAATAGCGATCAATTAGACATCACTCGACTTCCTATTTATGCATTTCCTGTATGGTCACGTGATCTGCTTAATTCAATAATGGGATCGCCTGTGAGAACTATGTTCAAACTCAAGTGTCGCTAACGACACTGTATTCCTATATGGCATAATGAATGACGCAAATTACCTCAGCGGGACGACAAAAGAAGACATGAAAATGTAGAAAACGTGATCGAATGGGAATTCGACATATATACATAACCTCCACCCGACGATGAAGTCTCGAAGAGAGGACATAATTAGGGTGCCCCGAACCATTATTACTTCGGATGATCTGTACTTGTTTGACCCTTTACTGGGGTTACGGTATTTTGATTTTATATACATATGGGAAGACTGTTCTATGTTTTGTTTTCTTTCTTTTTTGATTGGATCATTAACATGAATGGAAATCAGATGAGAGTGAGTAGAATCGATTTCCTGTGTGTGATGAGATATATATATATAAATATATATATATATATATATATATATATATATATGTAATTGTATGGAGATGTAAGGTTTTATGTATATATGTTTATGTGCACGTATGTGTATATCCATATGTATATATTTGTGTAAATGTATATGTATGTAGGAGGGATGTGTATGGATGTATGTGTATATGTATGTATGGGTGTGTGTATTTATGTATGTATATGTATACATGTAAGTGTATATATGTATATATATATATATATATATATATATATATATATATATATATATATATATATATATATATATATATATATATATATATATATATATATATATATATATATATATATATATATATATATGTGTGTGTGTGTGTGTGTGTGTGTATGCATGTGAATATGTATACATATATATATATATATATATATATGTATATGTATATGCATGGGTAAATGTACGTGTATGTGTGTACACGCCTATATATATGTACGTGTAAATATAGATATGTTGTTGTGTATGTGTGTATACGCATGTGTTTTTGAACATAGAAATATAGGTCCTTGCTAGATTAGATAATCGTTATTGTTTATTTATATGTTTATATTTGATTTGTAACTTGTAGTCGATATTAATTTTGTCAATTTTTCTTAAGTACACAGCGGCCCTTTTATAAATGTCCTTCGGTTCTAGTTCCCCACCCCCGCCCCATCTCCCTTCCCACCCCCTTTTTCTTTTCTTTTCTTTTCTGATCTTCTTCTGATCTTTAAGATTAGATCGTCTATTGTGTGTATATGTCACCACAAAATATATCCTTTCCCGTTACATCTTTAATGTATTAGACATCCGACAACATTCATATTTCTCTCACTTAAACCGTCTTTGACTCCCCTCTTTGAAACTTCTCTCTGTTAAATTTTAATCCCCCACCTTCATCTTTAGACCTTCCTACTCTTCTCTTGTTCTTCACTCGTCTGTTACCCCTCTCTATATCTCTAACATTCGCCCCACACTCTCATACTTACACTCTCTCTAAATTCTATTTTTTTATTCCCGGAGTTGTTTTTTTCTGATTTCGTCTTTAATTTGTAGGTCTGATGAATTGGATCGTATTTATGATTGTAATGGAATAAATTATGACCATGGAATATTAGTGTTTAACCATATATATTGAATTTATTTTATATATATATATATATATATATATATATATATATATATATATATATATAAAAATAAATTCTAATAAAAATGGTTAAACATGGTTAAACACTAATATTCCATGGTCATAATTTATATATATATATATATATATATATATATATATATATAGATATAGATAGATAGATAGATAGATAGATAGATAGATAGATAGATAATATTAGTGGTAAATATATACATACATATGCAATCATATATCTAAAATATATAAATATATATACATTCATATACATATATATTTGTATAAAAAATAATTCCAAGAGGATAGAATCCAGGTAGAACTCAATGTCCAGGACAGAGCAAGAATATAATATAAAATGCTCAAACACTAATATTCTATGGTTATAATTTTTTACATTGGTATCGTAGTCACGATCCAATAATTTGAATGTCTGTTGAATTGGATCGTGATTACAATTTCAATGTAATAAATTATAACCATGGAATATTAGTGTCTGTGGCTTATATATATATATATATATATATATATATATATATATATATATATATTGATACATTGATAAATGGATAAATTGTTCTCTAAATTACGCAGAAATGAAAATACCATTGACATCTCATTTTTAACAGTTTTATTAAACAAATATTCACAAAAATATCTTGAAATAGTAAAGTCCATTTATTCAATAAAATCACCATTGTCTTCAACCACGACTTCCAGACAACTTCGGAATCTCCTGCGAGTTTTTGGGACGGTCTCCTTGTTTAAGTTGGTGAATGCTGTCATAATCCTTGACTTCAGTTCATCTTTGGTGTTACAAGCAGTTTTGTTGGTCTCTCTTTCACTTGTACCATTCGCATAATAATCAAAGGTCTTACAGTCAGGGGATTTAGGTAAGCAATGTAAGGGGATTTTGCGGTGGCAGAAATTGTCTGACATCCATGATTTGGTCCTCCTTCTTGTGTGGCCTGGTGCAGAGTCGTGTTTCCAGACATGGGTCTAGCAACAGCCACGGCAGAACTATTTCCCCCAAGGCACTTGATGTAGTCGTCCGTGTTGAGTTTGAGGCCCTGTGGAATCACCATTAAACACATCTGACTCTTTCCGAATCCTCTGCACTGTCCTCAGATTGACACCTAAACCATCGGAAATATTCGTATTGGATGTCCCGGCGAGAATGCCAAGCAGTACAACATGCCGTTTCCAAACTTAAATCCAAAAAACATCTTTAATTTGTAAGAATCTTTGTTTGAGATAATAGTGATTTAGTGATAAAAGTATTACAAATTAACCCCAGCTGGGAGGAGAAGAGTAGGATTCTTATATTTCTTATTGCCATTTCCGTGTAATTGATTATAACAAACCCAATTAGAATTGGAACTTGGCTCTCAGATTAACAATTCCGAGCCGTTATCCATTACACCTCTCACACACCCAAGCTTACGGGTCCTGCTATGAACAATGGTTTTTGTGATACAAGTCTTATTAATTAAACCACAATGGATTCATACATTTCCAAAGATTATTTGTGCATAGGTGATTATAACAAACCCAATTAGAAATGGAACTCGGCTCTCGGGTTACCAATTCCGAGCCATTATCCATTACACCACCCATCACAGGTCGAATAGAAAGAGATGCAAGGGAAAGCAACGCAGGTTTAAGCAAATGGATGGCAGAACGTGGTCTGGGGGAGTTGGAGGAAGGAGGAAACTTATTGAGAGCCGCAAATGATAGAAGGAAGTGGAGAGCCATAATAGCCTACGTCCTGAAGGGACACGGCACATAAAAAAAAAAAGAAAACATATCCAAGCTGAAAGTACCTAGTATTCCCAAACGATAATGACCAGGTTCGATGCTGCTTAACTTCAGTGATCAGACGGGAAGCGGTGTTACAACGTGATGTGGCCGCAACCCTAAAATGAAATAACTCCATCTTTTATAGGAGGCGTCGTTTATATCCGTTTCAATTCTAATTTCATCATAACGATAACATTAATTAAAAATCAGGCGTACAACTTCTTAAAGTGGTTTGGTTTGGTTTATTTTGATTTACAGCATATCAACCTCAATGGGTTATTTAATGCCGACAACATTTTTAGGATAGATTCGTATGAATAGAATATGTATTCTTTGGTTTAGATTGGTTTTGTTTATTTTGATTTACAGCATATCAACCTCAGTGGGTTATTTAATGCCAACAACATGTTTAGGGTAGATTCGTATGAATAGAATATGTATTATTTGGTTTAGATTGGTTTGGTTTATTTTGATATACAGCATATCAACCTCAATGGGTTTTTTAATGCCAACAACATTTTTAGGATAGATTCGTATGAATAGAATATGCATTCTTTGGTTTAGATTGGTTTGGTTTATTTTGATATACAGCATATCAACCTCAATGGGTTATTTAATGCCGACAACATTTTTAGGATAGATTCAAGGTTTAGATTGGTTTTGTTTATTTTGATTTACATATCAACCTCAGTGGGTTATTTAATGCCAACAACATGTTTAGGGTAGATTCGTATGAATAGAATATGTATTCTTTGGTTTAGATTGGTTTGGTTTATTTTGATATACAGCATATCAACCTCAATGGGTTATTTAATGCCAACAACATTTTTAGGATAGATTTTAGAATATGTATTCTTTGGTTTAGATTGGTTTTGTTTATTTTGATTTAAATATCAACCTGGGTTTTTAATGCCAACAACATGTTTAGGTAGATTCGTCAGAATATGTAATTTGGTTTAGATTGGTTTGGTTTATTTTGATATACAGCATATCAACCTCAATGGGTTTTTTAATGCCAATTTTTTCAAAAATAGAATATGCATTCTTTTGGTTTAGATTGGTTTGGTTTATTTTGATATACAGCATATCAACTTCTTATTTAATGCCGACAACATTTTAGGATAGATTCGTATGAATAGAATATGTATTCTTTGGTTTAGATTGGTTTTTGTTTATTTTGATTTACAGCATATCAACCTCAGTGGGTTTTAATGCCAACAAACATGTTTAGGGTAGATTCGTATCAATAGAATATGTATTCTTTGGTTTAGATTGTTTGGTTTATTTTGATATACAGCATATCAACCTCAATGGGTTTTTAATGCCAACAACATTTTTAGGATAGATTCGTATGAATAGAATATGTATTCTTTTGGTTTAGATTGGTTTTGTTTATTTTGATTTACAGCATATCAACCTCAGTTTATTTAATGCCAACAACATGTTTAGGGTAGATTCGTAGAATAGAATATATTATTTGGTTTAGATTGGTTTGGTTTATTTTTTGATATACTATCAACCTCAATGGGTTTTTTTGCCAACTTTTTAGGATAGATTCGTTTAGAATATGCATTTTTGGTTTAGATTGGTTTGGTTTATTTTGATATACAGCATATCAACCTCAATGGGTTATTTAATGCCGACAACATTTTTAGGATAGATTCGTATGAATAGAATATGTATTCTTTGGTTTAGATTGGTTTTGTTTATTTTGATTTACAGCATATCAACCTTTATTTAATGCCAAAACATGTTTAGGGTAATTCTGTAATAGAATTCTTTTTTAGATTGGTTTGGTTTATTTTGATATACAGCATATCAACCTCAATGGGTTTTTAATGCCAACAACATTTTTAGGATAGATTCGTATGAATAGAATATGTATTCTTTGGTTTAGATTGGTTTGGTTTATTTTGATTTTATCAAATGGGTTATTTAATGCCAACAACATTTTAGGGTAGATTCGTATATTTTCTTTGGTTTAGATTGGTTTTGGTTTATTTTGATATACAGCATATCAACCTTGGGTTTTTAATGCCAACAATTTTAGGATAGATTCAATAGAATATGTTTCTTTGGTTTAGATTGGTTTGGTTTTATTTTGATTTACAGCATATCAACCTCAGTGGGTTATTTAATTTTCATGTTTAGGTAGATTCGTATGAATAGAATATGTATTATTTGGTTTAGATTGGTTTGGTTTATTTTGATATACAGCATATCAACCTCAATGGGTTTTTAATGCCAACAACATTTTTAGGATAGATTTAAATAGAATATGCATTGGTTTAGATTGGTTTGGTTTATTTTGATATACCTCAATGGGTTATTTAATGCCGACAACATTTTTAGGATAGATTCATGAATAGAATATGTATTCTTTGGTTTAGATTGGTTTTGTTTATTTTGATTTACAGCGTGTTCCTTCAGTGGGTTTTTTAATGCCAACAACATTTTTAGGATAGATTCGTTGAATAGAATTTTCTTTGGTTTAGATTTTTGGTTATTTTGATTTAAAAAACCTCAATGGGTTATTTAAAATAAAACATAGATTCGTATGAATAGAATATGTATTCTTTGGTTTAGATTCGTTTGGTTTATTTTATTTTAAGGCATATCAAGATCAATGAGTTATTTAATGCTAACGATAATTTGTTTTGCTGCTAAATTTTGTTTTGTCAAAAATCTGTTTTTGGTAATACTTTTTCTTCAAAATTTATTG
>CAHIKZ030000747.1:1217500-1220000 GCA_903632075.3 Acanthosepion pharaonis | reverse complement strand
TAATATATTTGGTTGGATAGATGTGAGTTTGTGACCCTTTGTCTGACGATCGCTAAAGCGTTAAACCCAACGTCACAAACTCACATCTATCCAACTATATATATATATATATATATATATATATATATATATATATATATATATATATATATATATATGTATATATGCGTCTGTATGTGAATAAAGACTTAGGTAGATAGATAGAGAGAGAGAGAGAAGGTATAGTGTCAGATTGGCATGAACAGACATAGACAGATGGACAGATAGACAGACAGACGGACATAGATAGATAGATAGATCGATAGATATGAACAGAGATATGAAGAATAGTCAGATAAGCTAGCTAGCTAGATAGATAGATAGATAGATAGATAGATAGATAGATAGATATGAACAGTCAGATAGATAGGCATAAACAGATTGGGATAGATAGATAGATAGATAGATAGATAGATAGATAGATTAGACTAAGTTCGATCACTATGGTCAAACATGTAGACATCTTACTTCACTGAGATCCATACATATGTAAGCAGATGTGTGTCTCATTTACATATTTACATTTGTCAGTCTGTCCAGGATTTGATTTTTTCATGACCTTTCTCGTTTTTTTAAATAAACATTCACATTTATTTCATTTATCTTTAATCAATAACAGTTCAATTTCTTTCATTTCTCATTCTGTTTTCCTCGTTTTAAAATTCCCATTCCACTGAGAATTGAACTCACCTTCTCATTGCGCATGTGCAGAAGAGCATTCCATGTAGTTCTCGCGCCCAGCCTTTATATATTTCGTTCTTGCGATTTATTTATTTTCAAGCGAGGAAATTACAGTTATCATAACACAATTAATCAATACTTCTGCCTTATGAGGGTTGCCTCCCCTTAGTTACAAAGAAAAATGGTGGGGGCTGTGAATTCAGGAGTAAATGCAAGAATTCTATTGATTATTTCGATCAATAAAAAGAATTGGCAATAAAATGTTTTTCTCGTATCACAATCGTGTTATTTCTAATTCATGAAAATTCGATTATCCGATTGCTGACGGTTGAGTCACGATCGCCAATAATGGACGACCTCAGTGCAGCCAGCAATATTTCATAGTCCTTCATAATACAAATATATAGATATAATATATATATATATATATATATATATATATATATATATATATATATAACTTTATGTATGAATGTTGAAAATTATTCGCCGGATCCATCCTCACAATATTATTACAAACCTTTTATATTCATCAGTATCTGTCTGTATTTATGAGATGAGTTATTATGTACACTATTTATATTATTCGAACGATTGTCCTCATCTTTGTCGCCATATTTATTACAATGTTTCAGCCTTCCGGTATCTGTCAATATTTCTGAGATGAAGTATTATGTACACTATTTACATTATTCGGACTATTGTTCTCATCTTTGTCGCCGTATTTATCACAATGTTTCGGCCGTTGAACGCTATGACCTTCTTCAGTTGGTTCGAATGTCGAACTGAACCCTTTGTTTCGCTCACTGGAGTAGACTGTTCTAGTTCCACGTGCCATGTTTTTTAATGGATGTCAGTTATCTCCTGTTAATTCCCCTCTCCAAGTTATCCACTGCCTCAAACGGGTATTGAACTCACATTCTTTGGGTCCTGTCACTGGATCTAAACAACGCCTTTATCCACTGAGCCATGCTTCCTTACATTCATGTTCTGTTACATTCATGTAATGTTTTCTTCGTCTGACTGAGAAATTTTCATCAAAAACAACATATATAAACACGGAGACAAACACATCCTCGCGCAATCATACAAACATATATATATATATATATATATATATATATATATATATATATATATATATATATATATATATATAACGGAATGGTTAAACAGAGGTAGGTATACGAGTAAGCGTTCGTATACAAATAGATATAAATAATCTACAGTGAAAGAAAAACTGCTCAATGTAAAATAACAGCGCTATTTAATATATATATATATATATATATATATATATATATATATATATATATATATATAAGAAATATATTAAGAAATATACATAATACCTTACATTAATTGCCCAACTCCGAGTTTCATGCCGATGCAATTTTTAAGTAATGGAAATATTATTTTATTTTATTTTTTTTATAAAAATAATAATTCTAGCACTTGAAAATTGCTTCGGCATGAAACTCGAAGTTGTGCAAATAATGTAAGATATTATATATATTTCTTTATATATATATATATATATATATATATATATATATATATATATATACACACACATATATACACACACACACACACACACACACACACACACACACACATATATATATATATATATATATATATATATATATATATACCTTTTAAGGTATTTTTTTAATTATGATTAATAGTGTTCAGTGTCAGGGATAGAATGTATGTAAATATAAAGGTGGACGTTGAGGTTAAAACCGTATGGCGTCAATATCTTTCATGCGTGAAC
>CAHIKZ030000747.1:1172500-1212500 GCA_903632075.3 Acanthosepion pharaonis | reverse complement strand
GATAGAAATTACATCTTACATCTACAACGCCCTTTTAGCATTCACGCCATATGTTTGATGGAATTTTGAAATTAATATTAGCTTAAATATCTTCTGTTGGGAATAATTCTCTTCTGTTCAAAATGTTATACACAAATATGTGAACACTGTGTTAATCAGATTATAACATTTTCGCAATAATTTCTGTCAGATTTTAAGCACTGAAATATCCAACGCCATTACAGGATAGCTTTTGAATACATTTCTTTCTATATATTTTCCAACATTTATTGTGTATTGTAAAAAGGATTACTTTATATTGATTTGTATTGATCTGGCTTAAAAGATTAATAACGGGATTATAACTGATTTTTTTTCTTCTCGGTTATGGATCTTTTAACACATTTTTGTCATTGGTTAAATACGCTGATGGCTTACTCAAGTGTCCGTTCATTCACTGAGGTATTCATTCTCAGTGCATGGTGCTAGGGTGAAAAGAGTGCGTTAAATTGTCTACTGGGGAATTAGAGTACTGGGAAAAAAAGATGATTCATGAATTCCCATAAACATTCGCCTGTACGCAAACGATGAGTAGAAGATTATCATTGCCACGGTGCAAGAATGACAATCTAATTCTTGAGACATTGCATATTTTTGTCTGTAAAATGTTTTCCATGTTGTCACATTATCTTTACTTTTGATTGAATTCATTATATTTATATTGAATTATTTTTTTAATTATTTTCATTATTTTTTCATATTCTTTCTATATATTCAATATTATATTCTTATATTCTTATATATTCTTAAATATTATATATATATATTATATTATATATATATATATATATATATATATATATATATATATCATATTTATTATATATATTATTTTATATATTATATATATTGTTATATATATATGATTGCATATCCTGTGTGTAAATATATAGAAAAACAGAAAAAAAAAACACATTAGGTAAATAATCCGAATTTCCTTAGTATTTTGTTTTTATTTTATTTTTAAAAGTGCTCAATACATAAGTAGAGCGTAAATTTATTATATATTATAAATATTTATTATATATTATATATATAAATTTTATTATATATTATATATTTATATATACATTATATATATATAAATTATGAATTATATTATACATATAAAATTATTATATTATATATATATATATATTGTCATATATATTATATATTCTTGTATTATTATAGTATATATTTAATTAATATATTTCATATTATTTCATAATTTCTTGCGAATTATTTTCATTATTTAAACTGAAATCATTATTTGATTGAATTCATTATCTCCAATTTTTGATTGAATTCTGTTCTTTAACTTACACACACGCGCGCGCGGCCGCACTTATTCGCGCGCATTTACGTGCTCGCGTTTACACACACACACACACACACATATATATATATATATATATATATATATATATATATAATAGTCATTCAAAACTTAAATCAATAAAGTTAATTTAATTAATGGCGAATTCAGGCATTAACTTACTGACCACTCACTGAACGACGTGATCCTTGTTTTTATTAATTATATATTGGATTAGATCTTCGCTCCATATTGTTCGCAAGTATTTTCGATGAAAACATTCACCATCTTCAGGCATAGATGTTATTTTTTCCTCAGTTTGTTAATGCATTCTTAATCCATTAGCCAAGTGAATTCGCCATTAATTACATTAACTTGATTTAATTCTTTTGAATGACTATTTTACAATATTAATTAAGCTGCCTTATTTATATATATATATATATATATATATATATATA
Organism: Acanthosepion pharaonis; assembly: GCA_903632075.3. NCBI lineage: Eukaryota > Metazoa > Mollusca > Cephalopoda > Sepiida > Sepiidae > Acanthosepion > Acanthosepion pharaonis. Next base: position 1,210,703 of record CAHIKZ030000747.1, on the reverse strand, counting down.
TATATATATATATATATATATATATATGCGTGTGTGGGGTGGGTGTGTTCGCGCGTGCGTAAATGCGTGTGACTAAGCGCACCTGAGCGCGCGTGTGTGTAAGGTAAAGAACAGACTTAAAGAATTAAATCAAGTTAATGTAATTAATGGCGAATTTACTTCGCTAACAGATTAAGAATGCATTAACAAACTGAGGAAAAAATAACATCTATGCCTGAAGATGGTGAATGTTTTCACAGAAAGTACTTGCAAACAATTTGAAACGAACATCTAATCCATTTTACAATTAATAAAACCAACCCTATACTTTATATATATATATATATATATATATATATATATATATATATATATATATATAGCGTTATATCTTTGACATGGTTAAAGATATCTTACTTGACTTCTCCGAGATTTTTATGACACTACTGGACTCTACTTTACGAATACGAATGTATAATTACTCTGAAAGCTTAACAGAAAAACGTGATGAAATCGATCTTTAACGAAAATTTCATGTTCATCATTAATTAATCATAGCTAAATATCGGAAGCTCATGAATGATTGATATATATATATATATATATATATATATATATATATATATATATATATGTGTGTGTGTGTGTGTGTGTGTGTGTGTGTGTGTGTGTATTTCAGGCTCATTTTACAAGTTATTTAAAATTATCTTTGCCTACTACATTATATATATATATATATATATATATATATATATATATATCTGATTATTGTATATATATATATATATCTCTATATATATATATATATATCTGATTATTAAATATATATATATATTATTATATATATATATATATATATATATATATATATATATATATATATATGATTATTATATTATTTCCCACCAATTTTGAAAAACAAAGTACATTGCAGACCTACGCAAGCATTCTTCAAACACTGAAAAACCTCACTCTCACGCTTTGAATATTCTCTTTGAATGCAATGGGAGAGAGATCAGTAGAGTGATGCAGCGAAGTCATAATTTCCAAAATTTTGTTCCCTTTTTAACTGTAAGTTATTTTGACATAATCTACAAGAAGGTTTTCGATTGTATTCATATTGAAAGGTAATTTGTTTTCCACTTATGCACAAACCAGATGGTAGAGCATGTCTAAAATCGAATCTTGGTTTTCTTAGCGTAACTTAGATGTGGCACAAGGCCGAATGTATGGGGCATCCACTGAGGGTAGAACTAACTGTTCAGTCGTAATTGATCTAGCGATACAATCTTGCTAACCATTACACCACGTCGGAGTTCTACTTTCCAAAATTCGAATGATACTGTTCTTTCTTCATGATTCCTTGGACCGAATCAAATCCACGGTCCCCCCCTTCGGCAAAAGACACCCACACTCCATGCTTAACTGTTGGAACCAAACTTTCATCATTGTCTTTCTCCGAGCTTTCTAACTACATACATTTATAGTGGGTTTTCAGTTATAGTGAAGTGTATGAGTGTTGAAACACATTAGTTTGATTTGGCCTTGTTAGTTAGATAGCCCACCATAAGAGGGGGTATAAAACAAGAAAATCAAATTGTAAAGTGAAACAACAAATTTATATGCATATAAATCAATTATATTCTTTACAAATAAAATTAATGTATTTTGGTTGATACAAGATCGTTAAAATGTTCGTAGTAATCCTTGCAAGAATGAGTTTATGTGTACGTACGTAGGAGCAAATGTGTCTATGTATACATATATGTATGAACGTTATCGAAGGGTAGGCATGTCTTTGAAGTAATCGCTCAGTCTTAAAATGTTCCGTTCATTTATCAAGTATAAAAGAGGCGAGGGAGAATGGTAGAGATAATAATAACGCTCGCTTGACGTTGTCAAGGGACTTGTTAATACGCTCGTCTCCTCTCTGGGGACAAGGGAACTTGCCCGTCTTTTATTTTGTTTGTGGGGCTTGAAAAGGTCATTTGGGAATTCATTCCAGGATATGATTCGGGCCTTTCCATTGGACGACGTGCAAATTACGCATTTTTTTTTTCTGGTGAAAGGAATTAAATTCTTCGATTCAACTCTGTGCCAGTTTCTAACAAACTTTGTAACGAATATTGCACGCCATGTCTATTAATCTTCAACTATTTAATAATTTATCTTTGAAAGTAGCCTTCTTTTAATAAAATTTCAATTTGTGCCCTCACCTCAGTGCGAAGCTGCTTTGATTTTGCCATTTTGTGCACATTACTTATTATATATGAATAAAGTGTCGCTGCCGACACTTGAGTTTGAACATAGATTACCAGTGAGCAAACCCAGGCGATCCCATTATTGAATTAAGTAGACCACGTGACCATAGAGAAACGCATATATAGGAAGTCGCGTGACGTTTAGATTGATCGCTATTCCTAGTCTATTCTCTATTACTATTCGGATCTGCATTTCTATTCTATTCTCTAATACTATTCGGATCGCTATTTCTAGTCTATCCTCTATCACTATTCGGATCTGCATTTATTCGGATCGCTATTTCTAGTCTATCCTCTATCACTATTCGGATCTGCATTTCTATTCTATCCTCTAATACTATTCGGATCGCTATTTCTAGTCTATCCTCTATCACTATTCGGATCTGCATTTCTATTCTATCCTCTAATACTATTCGGATCGCTATTTCTAGTCTATCCTCTATCACTATTCGGATCTGCATTCTATTCTATCCTCTATACTATTCGGATCGCTATTTCTAGTATCTCTATTTCTGCATTTCTATTCTATCCTCTAATACTATTCGGATCGCTTTTCTAGTCTATCCTCTATCATTTTATTTCTATTCTATCCTCTAATACTATTCGGATCGCTATTTCTAGTCTATCCTCTATTACTATAAAGACTGCTATTCTCTATTCTATTCAATATACTATTTCTCTTTTCGGATTTTGCCATTTTGTGCACATTATTTGTTCTATAGAAATAAAGTGTCGCTGCCGGCCCTTGAGTTGGAACATAGATGACCAGTGAGTAGTCACAGGCGGTGCGATCCCATTAGTGAATTAAGTAGACCACGTGAACATAGAGAAAACACGTATATGGGAGGTATCGCGTGTCTAATTGATCGTTATTTCTATTCTATCCTCTATTACTATTCGGATCGCTATTTCTCCTCTATCCTCTATTACTATACGGACTGGTATTCACTATACTATTTCACAATTCTGATCACTATACGGATTACTATTCGAGCGAGTATTATAGAGCAAGTACTAATGTTGCGAAATCAATCGAAGGCGCCTGCCACCAGTATTATTCAACGGCGTTACAATAAGTTGTATCTGCGATTACAAAGTCTCTACTACAACGAGTATTAAAGTGACAAGGAGTATTCGTTGGCATTAGAAAAGTGGCAATGAGTGTTTGCTGACATCACAAAATTACTTCAAAATTACTTCAAAATTAAAAAACATGTATATAGAAAGAATTTATATAAGGACTGTCGTAATGGCATAATCTTTTTTTTTCTTTGAACAGCTACATATTTACAACGTGTTTAAACATTATTTAGTGTTGAGGTAACATTTAGAGGTTATATCATCATAGAACTTAGTTGAAAAGTCGACTGAGGGGTTAATTGTGGTAAACAAAAAATAACGTTTCACATACAAAATAATCATAACAGAACGAAATTTACTGTGGGCGGATGAATCCAAATTATATATATACTACACGCAAAATATTTAAGGCCATCTATATATATATATATATATATATATATATATATATATATATATATATATATATACTACACGTAAAATATTTAAGGCCATCCTGATTTTACCTTTATAATGAGGTATTTTGAATTTTTTTATGTAAAAGATAAAATTTCAGTTTATTTGCTTTTATTTTTCAATCTTTCTCCAGACTACTCTTATTATCAAAATTTTAAAATTTGGATTCATCCGCCCACAGTAAATTTCGTTCTGTTATGAATAAATAAATATTTGACATAAATTTTACGTGTAGTATATATATATATATATATATATATATATATATATATATATATATATATATATATATATCCTGAAAAATATTTAAGGCCATCCTGATTTTATTTTATATATATATATATATATATATATATATATATATATATATAGATAGATAGATAGATAAATAGATAGACAGATTGAGAGAGAGAGATAGAGACATAGATAGTTGTGTATTTTGGCAGCAATCCCTATTTTATACAAGTTTCCTTATTTTACATTACAAAATTGTACTTGGATTATACGAAAATTACTTATATTATAATACATGTTACTCATAATACATTCGTTCTTGTCGCCATTTTTGACGGCACGGATACACTAGTTGTGATATAATGCACAAACATTGCTTAGAATTACATAGAAAGGAAATTGTGAAGAGCCAGTGAAATAGCCGAAGAGAACTTCCAAAAGCTCAGAATAGGATTATGAAACAAGTAAAATTCGTTAGAAAACAGGAAATGCATTTTCAGCTGCTGCGTAGTAAGAACCCTTCTATATGACAGTGAATACTGGATAATTTCCCCACAAATGGAAAAGAGACATGGGGCAACAGAACTATAGCTCTACAAAAGGGTGCAGAGGATACCATAAACTGAACTGCAATTAAAAAGTTTTAAAGAAAACGGAAACAAAACGGACACTTATACTTAGAACCAGAAAGAAAAGGATGAAATTTGTCGGGCACGTAATGAGAAAAGATAATTTAGAGAAATTAACACTCAGAAGACACACTAAAGTGACAAAACAAAGTCGTAAATAGACTACCTAATGAGCTTTTAAAATTTTTGGCAAAACAGCGATGAGGAAAAATAGCAAAAAAATGTACTTCACTAAGAGCTACAAAGGACAAGTAATTGATCGCACATACCGTAAAGTGACACGCCACATATAAGATGAATTAAGTTTAATTAAATGATGAAAATTCGAAGTTAAAATGTGATGATTGTAGTAATCTTTGAAATTCGATGATCGAGATCATGGAATTTAATTGTGCATGAACCTCATTTGGTGCTCTTGCAGGGGCATATCACCCATTAACAAAGTATATATCTCATTCTTCGATGAATTTTCTTTACCAAAGACTTGTTTGTTATTTTATCTCCTCCTATATTTATTTATTTATTCATTGCTTAGGTCTGCACGTAACATTGCCGTAGTCAAAACCCAACTTGATTTGGCGCAGAAGGACATTACAGCAAATGTGCATCGGTATGATGTGTTGATGTTAACTTTCATAAGGAATGAATCTGCTCTGACACACCCTTTTTTTATCCACTCACCCACACCAAGACTGAAGGAATGTGTGATAAGTTAACCATTAAAAGCTGAGTTGTAATTAATCAAAATCTCATTTCTTAAACGAGAGAAAAGGTAAAAATTTAACTTCGAAAGTCATTTTGACAATCTATCTAGCTATGTTAGTCTCTTCATATCTATCTATCAATCCCAGTCTGTTCATTATCTATCTATCTATCTATCTATCTATCTATCTATCTATCTATCTATCTATCTATCCCAGTCTGTACATATCTATCTATCTAAATATAAAATAGAATTCGGTGAGTACTGGTGGTAATAAAAGTATTCGAACTAAAACAACATAGCTAAAATTTATACTAATAGTTAATATACGTTATACTAAAATTATATTTATATCTATCTATCTATCTATCTATCTATCTATCTATCTATCTATCTATCTATCTCTCTCTCTCTCTCTCTCTATATATATATATATATATATATATATATATATATATATATATATATTATATATATTGTTCTTCATCGTTTCATGCATATCTGTTTCATGCAAGTGGCAATCGCCAGGCACCTATTGAAATCTATCTATCTCAAAATATCAAATTTGTCTGGAATTGTAAATTAAGTAAATCAATTTCTAAAGAATTCATTCTTAGCATTGCTTGATAATGTAACGGAACTTTATATTTTAAGTTTAAATTTTATGATTGAATTTAAATTGAAGTTTCAGTTGTGAAACATAGGAATTTCGATGTTGCGATGATAATATATTTAAAAAAAAAACAATTATAATATTATGCTCTACTGATGCATCAAGCACTGTTTTTTTAAAAATAAAAATAAATGATAAGAACTTTGAATTATAAATCTCATTGTTCTTCACTATTATTTTTTATATATATATATATATATATATATATATATATATATATATATATATATATATATATATAGTGTGTGTGTGTATATGTGTGTGTGTGATGGGGTGTAATTATATTTTCAGATACAGTGTATCTGTAAAGAAACAAAATGAATAAAGACAATAGGAAAAACTATTCGTATCCGGTGCATTTCGTCTTCAAGGGGACTTTATTAAGGCAATGATAGAATCCCTCCGAAGATAAAACGTGTCTCTAAGAATAGTTTGTTTTTCCTCTTATCTCTTCTTATTGATATATATATATATATATATATATATATATATATATATATAAAGTCTTTCAGGTGTATTATATTTATGGGATCCCAATATGTGAGTTAGAGCGTGTGTAAATATAAAATTGAATATTGAACTCTTAGAGGCGACAGGCTTTCATTCTAGACGCAATCGACAGGCCTGACGATTGCGTCTAGGATGAAAACTGCCAGTCGCCTTTAAGTGTGGACTTCAATGTTCACTTATATATATATATATATATATATATATATATATATATATATATATATATATATATAATAAATATATATTTCTCGTCTGTATATCGCACATTGTTTAAGCTGGTGCTTTATAAAATTGTCTTGCATGATGAATGTATAATAGCAGAGCAAATAATTATAATATAATATATTTTCGTCTGTAGCATAATATATATCCTATATATATAATATATTTAAGATTGGAGGGTCCGACAATTTAATCAAAGACATTTTGACGATTTTATAGCATCTTGCATGACATTCCGAATTGTGCTAATGTTGAGAAATATATATATATATATATATATATATATATATGTATGATACCACTCGAAATTATTAGACAAGGTCAAATATATATATATATATATATATATATATATATATATATATATATATATATATATATATATATAAAGAGAGAGAGAGAGAGGGAAAGTGTGTGAGAGAGTAAGAGTTGTATTTGTATCTTACGTCGTTATTTTTTGCTATTAAAAACTCATTGTTTTTAGAGAGGGTTTTCGACTCCATCAGTGCATAATATTATAAGTGATTTTTGTACCAAAGATTTTTTTTCAATCTTTTTGTCTGTTTACTTCTCTTATTTTTTATTTTGTCTCTCTCTTTCTTTCTCTCTTTTTTATTATTTTTTTTCTTTTCTCTATTTCTACCTGTTTTCTTTTTACCATTTTCTATTTTCTGTTTTCATTTACTTTTCTTATTCTTTGTTTCTTTCTTTGTTTACCATTTATTTATTTTTCTTTCCCGTCGTTATGATTATTAAAGAACTCTTTCTTTTCCTTCTATGCTATCTTTCAATCATCCTCTCCATATAAATGTCCTTCTTCATTTTTTTCTTCCTTGTTTAACTTTTTCGTTCTCATGTTTTTTGTTGTTTTTTTTTCATCAGTTCTTCCTCGATGCTTATATTTCGTTATTCGTTCTTTCATCCATTTTTCTTTCTTTTCTTTTTTTCTTTTTCTTTTACTTTCAAGTGTTTTATCTTTCTTTTTTTCTCTTTCTTTTTTTTTTCCTTCTCTCCTGGTTTTCTTTCTTTTTTTTGTACTTCTTTCGTTTCATTGCAATTTATATATCTTCTTGCCCAACTTTTCTTTCTGGTAATTGTCTTTCCTGCTTTTCATTCGCTTATCGCTTCGTTCCTTCATTTCTTTTCTTTTGTCCTTTGCTGTTTACTTCAACTCAAGGCACATTTTCAAAACTTCTATTCTGCACTTTCAATATTTTTTTTTATGCTGACGTTCAGCTCCATACACGGGTTCTCTCCGTGCATCGACTAAAATGAAGAAAAAATAATGAAGGAAAAAATAAAGACTCGGCAAAACAAGTCAAGAAAATTATTTCTTTCCTTTCGTCTGCTCTTTGTTTACTTCCAAACCTCCCGTCCCGTAACCAATTCTTAAACGCCCCTACCTTTCCCGTTCTTCGGTCGTGGCCCAACCTTAAATAAACCTGACTAACAACTTTGCTGGGTCATCCTAACCAGTTTTCTTCGAAATAAAAGAATGGAAGAATTGGCGAGGAATTTTTGTGGCAGGGACGAATATTCGCAACTGATGACATGCGCATTAATGTGCACGCAAATATTTCCGGCGGGTTGTTAATACACAATATCAATACCTTCCGCCAACTCTTCACGATGCGGGACTATTCTTTTTTTTTTTTTTTTTCCTATTTTCTTTCTTTCTTTCTTTCTTTCTTTCTTTCTTTTGTTTCACCCACTTCCCCCTTTCTTTTCATTTTATTCTATCGTCTTTCTTTCTGAGTGTAGTGCAACGTCGTTTTCTCCGAGCCCTCCCTCTCTCTATTGTTCTTTCCTTCTCTTTTTCGCTCAGCGTGTTGCTGTTACCCACCATCTCGATGCGGAACGATAAAGTTTTTTTTATTTTTATTTTTATTTTTTTTATCGATACCTTTCTTTCTTTCTTTCTTTCTTTCTTTCTTTCTTTCTTTCTTTGTCTTCCCTCCTTCTTTCTTTCTTTCTTTAATTTATCTCTCCGTCTCTATCTCTCTTTCTTTTTTTTTTTGTTAGAAGATTTGTATTTTATCAGTCTTCTCTCTCCCTGTCTCTCTCTCTTCCACTCTCTCTTTCTTTGTCTTTCTCAATGTATTGCACTCTTTCTCTTAATTTTCCCTTCCCTCTATATATTTATAACTTTCCATTTCTCTCCCTATAATTAGAACGCTTGTTTTGTTGTTACACAGCCGTGAATGTAACATGGCATTTTATTCGTTCATTTTTTGTTTAATTTCCTCCTCATTCTGTTACTGTCTTCCTTCCTCATCCATGTTTTGCGTTTTTTTAAATTTTATTTTGTTTGTTTTGTATTTGGTTTCTATTCTCTATTTTCCTCTTTCCGAAAAGACATAGCTCTGCCATTTTTTTCTTTCCCTCCTTCACTTTTAAAAGTCTCCTTCATTTTACTTATTCATCAAACTCCTTTTTTTTCTTTTTTTTAAACTAAAGTTCACGCCATTTGTCAGCAACTCCATCACGATGAAGACATCGTTTATCGCAACACACAGATTAGTAAAGATTATCTCACAAGACGTCTGCAATGAATTGACTTCGCACTAGGTGTTCCATGATGTTAGCATTGTGTGAACACAAGCAACGTGAATTAAATGTCTATTCGTTGTCCAGGTTATTCTTGACATTTCCCGTTAGTCGATTCTAATAATAGTTTTAACAACACCACAATACTTGTATAATTTCATGACTTTTCATTTAAAAAAATATTTGAGAAATAAAAGCGTATGTATGCAAATACTGCAGTTAAGTTCTACATAACTACGACTGGAAGAGCTCTCACCGTGAGGTAACGTGCAATGAGCTAGCCCAAGGGATAATTTCTACCATAAAGTGAGGTCAGGGGTCACTAGGTTCCCTCGACGTCTGGTTTAATAGATAGCTTTTTACTTTTCGTTTTTTTTTGTTTTTTTTTAAAGTAATGTTGACTCTGTACAAGCCCATGGGTCACTCGAGATAGACGGTTACGTTAAGGCGTAGTTTATAAACGATGGAGTAATAGATAGCGGCTCTGATTGAGGAATCGGAGGGCTGAGTTCAAATTCCAGTCGAATCCATCACATTCACTTATGTGCTAATACCCTTGGGTATTAGCACGTAAGGTACGAATCCCCTTCTTCTCCCCCCATCTATGGGTAAATAACAGGACAGACTGGATTCTATAGCCTATAGCCGAGTTCAAATTCCAGTCGAATCCATTACATTCACTTACGTGCTAATACCCTTGGGAAAGGTATGAATACTCTTCTTCTCCCACCAGCTATGGGTAAAATAGCAGGACAGGCCGGATGGCAACTGGTCTACTTCAGAAAGAAATGGCAACCTATTTTGGGAAAAAAAAATCTGCATCTTTAACCATGTATTGAAAGATACATGATCGCCTAAGCGTGTATCACGCATGGCATATAACTCAATAAAATTCACTTACGTGCTCATACCCTTGGGAAAGTAATGAATCCTCCTCTTCTTCACCACCAGCTATGTGTAAATAGCAGGAGAGATCGGGTTCTATAACCTTGGATGGCAAATGGTCTACCGTAGAAATGAATGGCAACCTACTGTGGCAAATAATCTGCCTAGTCAGTCATGTATCGAAAGATACATGATCGCCTAAGCGTGTTTCACACATGGCACTTGACTTTATAAAGATAGGAGGGGAAGATATCGGTTAACTCTAGTCTTGAACAGGTTGAGAATTTAGCGATCGGGGAAACATTCTCTTGGGAGTATGTTCCCCAGGGCAGTGGTTCGTGTGCAGAGCTTATTTCTCGCTGATGGAACACGGAGAGAATCTGGGCGGTTTGCTACTATGTAAGTGGCATGGCGGTTTCTAGCTGAGGAATAGATAGTGCAGTGAAAGACTTGCCATATTCCGCCTGTGTGAGAGAAGTAGGAAGATCGAAAATATTTCTCTCCCAAAAAAGGACCCGGAAACGTTTTGAAACTCTATGAAGACTATGAAGTGAGGACTGGTGTACTCCTGCCCAAATGTGGCAAAGGTACTCCATTTCCCGCCTGATCTGGCTCTTATAAATGTAGAGGATAGCATGAGAAACCAGGTTTTTGCTGGGGCGCTACAAGGAGCCGATCACTTTACATGATTGATTGATTCATTTTTTACGACTTATCAACCCTTTTCAGGTTATTTAAAGCAGAAAATATATTTAGATTGTAAGTATTTTTTAAGATAATCATGATATAGTGATACAAGTATTAATAAGTAATCCATAGTTAAGGGAAAAAGAAGAACTTGTTTCATATTCATACATATAAGCCACTCAACAGTAATTCGAACTCGGCTCTCCGATTAAAAATTCTACACCATTATCCATTATACCATCCTCAATTCCAAGCTTACAGCGCCAAGTATGCCCAAACCTTTACCAATCTAGGCACTGACCAGGCCGGATGTTGCTTAACTTCAGTAATCGGAGGGCAACAGGTGTTTCAACGTGTTGCGGTCGTAAGTTCCACAGTTACGGCTAGAATTAAGATGCGTCGTTGGTTGTAATGGATAACGATTTGGAAGGTGAATTAGGGGTGCCGAGTTCGAATTCCTTCCATTTACACTTAAATTTATCTTGGAAATCTATGGAATCGAAAGTTTCTTCCTCACCGCTATGGTTTAAATAGCAGCGAAAACCGGTCACTCTGTTAAATAATCCTTTAGCAGATTACTATTTTAGGAGAAAGTGTTGCTCAGCTCCGGCTTCCGGAGGTTGACCTTCGGTGTCAGATGTAATACATAATAAGGAAGTTGATTTTGATTTGCTGATCATCGTGGGAATTATAGATAGAGAAAGGCTTTTTCAGCGAGTTGTTTCTTGAACGTCAAGTGATGTAGGTGTGTTCTCTTTCAGGTCTGAAACGGTTCGCCAGTGAGTTAGGGAAACGACCGACACTGGGTGACGAGTATATGTCGACGTTAATAAAAAGAGATAAGTTAAAATTCTTTGTATTGAAGTCTTTCATTACCGAAGTGAAACGATTGGCGATCGCCAGCCAAGAGAAAAAGCAGAACTGACATCCTTTACTATTGTCAACATGCAATAATTCTAGCCTTGATTGGAGGCCAATCTAGAAGAAGTAAAACCCTGAATTAAAACAAACATATCAAGCAATGACGATATAAAGAAACATACTGTTGTAAACAAAGTCGAAAGTAAAAGTACATAGAGTTTGGATCATAAATAAAAAAGATTTGCTTGTTGCATATTAGGTTGAATCAATACAATCGAAATTGTATGGAGATTTTTCCACAGGAAACCACTAATTACTACGAAGTTCGCTACGGCCACATACGCAAAGTAGACTTATTTTCATTACTTTCAAATCCGATTGTTAAGGATGAAGTACCACTCAAACAGCTCCTTCCCTCGGAAATATTCATCATTATCATCTTTCGACTTCCCTATGGTTGGTCGGAAGTCCATTAACAATACCTTACGACACTGTTCGGTCATGCATAGCTGTCCACCAGATCCCCAATGTCCAACTATGAGTCCCGACCTATAGTTTCTAGGAAAGTCAAATTCCCTGAGAAGACACTTCCAGAAGGATGACACGGAAGTAAGAATGAAACATTTTCCCTCTTCGCTTGGTGACAGTGGCCGGCAAAAGTGTAATCGTTTTTGTTTGAACTTAAGAAAAATTGGTCTCTGTTCACTGTAAATTGTGTTAAGTGTTGCATGGAATCTCCAAATGATGAACTAGATTTTTCTAATTAGATTTGTATATGTTCCATCCATTCGTCTTTCAAGACGAATAGATAATGTCCAAGTTTCGGATCCATACTTTAAGACAGGTTCAATCAATGTTCGAAAAGTTTGAACTTTTAAGAAGATGGGAATGTTCGAGGACCAAATTTTTGGAAGTTTGTTACACGCATCCCATGTTGAAGCATTAAATATTTCGTGGTTAACAGACTCCCGAAAAGACGCTTCTACCATAACAACGATCTTAACTTCTTCAAGTTTAGACGTAGGCTTTGTATATCCTACATATGCAAATAATGCGTGCATCTTACTCACTTTTTGCAAGCGCTTGCAACAACCTCATTCAGTAACGCTCTAGTTTGAGGGACGCTTAGAACTTAGCATAAAAACTGAAGTGTGAATAGCTGCCGACCTCTTGAAATTTGTTATAAAAATAAGACAGGTAGAAATCCGACTCATTTTCGTCTTACGATTTTGATGAAAACATTTATGCGAATAAAAATGTGCTCAAGATGCCTGAAATATACGGAAATACATAGACTGGGATATTTTACAAATTATATTTTAGGATATATATATATATATATATATATATATATATATATATATATATATATATATATATATATATATATATATATATATATATATATATATATATATATATTTCTGATTTAAAAATATATATATATATATTATATATCATTTTATATGTGATTAAATAGAAAAAAACAGCAGATATTTTTATAGGAACAGAATTAAAACAAAATAATTTGATAAATTGTGTAACAAATACATTTTGTTTTCATAAATATATATATATATATATATATATATATATATATATATATCCAAGTATATAATTGGTATATACGGAATGAATTCCAATAACCAACAATTACTATTCTTAAAAGAGTGCTCAATACAAAGTATAGCAGATATAATTATTATTTATAAAAATTTATAACATAAGATTTATTTTATTTTCAACATCATCACTTGATAAGACACAGAGTGTGTTGAAACAAAATGGCTATTTTTGTAGTGATTTTATAACATACTTATGTTATAATTTTTTTATAAATAATATATATATATATATATATATATATATATATATATATTGAATTTCTGCAACTTTCCTCGGTGCATCGTAAAAAAGAATATTCGTGGCAGTTTCTTTTATATATACCCGCTTCAGAATTATCATTATTACTAGGAGCCATACCCAGCTGGTCGATCCAAAAAATCGTTCAATTAGAATGGAGCAAAAACAGCATCATGTTTAGATGTAACAGAATCTATCTTCTTCAATTACTTTAAAGTTCTTTCATTAAAAAATATTTTGAATTAATGCATTTACTGATATAACAGAAGTAGTCTGTATTTATTCAATCAAATTACTCAAGGAGATGAAGGGGTAAAACAAGCAACATGAAGACCCACTTTTGACCACAATTATTTTGGAGTTCGTAAAACTCAATTTTTCAATGTTTTACCAGGGATGTAAAGAAGTATACATTTATAAAACAATTGTTAAGTTTGATGAAAATTGGTTGAAATATCCAAGAAAAATAAGAAAGAAACCATTAAAAATCGACTTTTTTCGCTATTTACGCGGGTTTTAACTATATGGCTGAACTCAATTATTAAGTTAAATGACTGTTAAACAATTAACTTATTATTGGCTACAATTGAGTGCAGTTTGTATTAGACTGATTGAAAATCGATGGAGTTTTCAGTTAAAAATTTATGTTTAAATCGATTTCTGTTGAAATCGATTTTGCGTTTTCCGCCGTTTTTCGCTAAATGCAGTAGCGTAGTAATAAAAAAAATGAGGTAACGTTAAGCTCGTTATGATGTAAGTAACCTACATACCGAGTTTGAACGAAATCAGAGGAAAAAAGTTCAATTCATTGATTTTTGATTGGCTTTATCGATTTTCGATTTTTTAAAAAAATTATCGATATTTTACGCTAAGAACTTATCACTTACATTGTACAATGTATATGCCAAATTTGGTCAAAATCGTTTGGATGCATCTCAAGTGAAAATGTATCACACGGACACACAGAAATCCTATGTTTTATATATAGAGATGGATATTTTTTTTGTTATGATCATATCCATAGTTGTAATTATTTTTATATTCTTCTTGTTGAATGAATTATTTTGGGTAGTAAGGAAGTCGTCGGTAGGGTGATATGGCTTTTTTTCTACTTTATTGTCATTGTTAATAATGTCATTATTTTTTGCAGTTGAACACACTTGTGCAAATTAATTGAAACAAAACGAATGATTCTGTTATTATTTACTTTTTTCGTATTTTTCCAATGAAACATGACCCAGTGCACATGTTAGTACTCCGCATGCCCATTCCAAGAAGTCGTTCCTAGCAAACTGACCGCAGATTCTAGATGGGATTTAAATCAGGAGAGTTTACGGGCCAGTCTGTAGTAGTTTGATTTCTCAGTATTGCCATTGTGTTCGTGCAGCGTTAAAATTTTCGTACATTTCCTTGGAGTAACGTCCATCGCAGACAATGGCCGTAGGACAACTAATCAACAGCCGAGACAATAGTGTCTGAGTGTGATAAAAATCTGATGCAATCACGGATAACGCAATATTTTTCACGACCAATCAAATTCCTGCACACCAATGCAAATGACCTAATCTGAGGAAAAAATAGAAATCAATTACACACTGTAACTCCAGTGGGTCTAAAATTTACCTTATAGCGACGGAAAGGAGACTAAAGCTGTTGTTTCAATTAATTTGACAAGGGTGTATATAAAATATGCCTTTCTCATAGCATAGTGCATGAAATAATGAGTATATTGGGACTCTTTGAAAGATTTCTCTGCGTATATTTCTTCTTCAGGCAAGTACTAAATATAAATATAAATAAATAGCATCCTATAATTATTTCAGATTTTATCCTGTAACAATGGTGAGAATAGAAATTGATGAGGTCATTCTTGCTGCTAGATTTTCTGTAAACCTCCAACAGAAAGTTAGTTTTATGTAACATGATCTCGAGAAAGGGTAAATTGCCTTTAGTCTCTGATTCAAAGTTAACATTTATTGTGAGATCGACGTTATTAAGTTTGTTGACAAGATCGGATGTTTTGTCGATATATTAATAGAGAATCATCTATGTATCTAAAATAAGAAGAATGCTGTTGTAAAATATATCTAGATATTCCCAAAATAGCCGAGTCAATAAGCCACTAATATGAGACCTCATTGGTAAACAAATTTTTTCTCTATAACAATTCTTATCGAAAGTGAAAATCATTGATTAGTGATTAAATAGAAAATTTTATGTGTAGGAAGAGGTTTTTTTAAGTGTGGCTTTAGTAAATTTAGGCATTTGTTCACAGGAACATTTTTATATAAACCTGTATATCTAAACTGGTCATATAGTTGTTTTTCAACGTCTATGATTTTTAATTCATCTAAAAGATCAACAGATTGTATTTTTTTATGAGAGGAGCTATTTGTACCAATAAGTACGATTAAAACTTTCTCTAGCGTGTCGGCTAGTTTATGTGTGACACTACCTATTCATGATATTACGAGTGTAATCGGAATAACTGGTTTATGTACTTTTGGTTATCCGTAGAATAAGGGGTTTTCGGGTGATTTTCGATAAGTTTTAACCAGGAACTGTCTTCATTTAATTTCTTGGTTTCATCTTTATTTTTTTGTTTCTCTTTTATGACATTGTTTTCATTTATTTTTTCATAAATATTATTGTCTTCAACATTACAGGCACATACTCACTCACACACAGACACACATACATACACACACACACACATATATGCCTATTTTGTTTGAATCGTATATATATATATATATATATATATATATATATATATATATATATATATATATATATATATATATATATACAACTTTATAACATATGATATGTTATAATATCACCAAGTGTGTGGTTACAATTTTGTATTATATATATATATAAAATAAGTTATCAAAAAACTTTTTTACATCATGCGGGTAATAGACTATTTCGGCAGGCGATATTGCTAGGACCCACTTGGATTATAGATCCACACATTTATTTTACATTTACGATATATATATATATATATATATATATATATATATATATATATATATATATATATATATATTATTTATTATTATTACATTGGAATATATGTAACCGCTCCATGTTTCGACGCCCATCAGTAGGCCATGCTATTGATGGGCAACGAAACGTAGATACGTAGATGAATTGATGTAACTGTTACATATGTTCCAATGTAATATATATAATAAATAATTAACGCTCTACTATTGTATGGAGCCCTATTTTTAAGAGATAATAAAACTTTCGGAAAAGAGGGAACACTTTGTAAATTTTCTTAAAAATCATTTAATCACCAGTTATTTACCTTCTCCTGAAGAAATACAATCCCAGTATTGAAACATGAAAACTTTTGTGTATGGATTTCAAAATGTTTTTATTATAATCACTTAAAATAAAAATAATAATAAATTTAAATTGGGCACTTTTGTAAAAAGTAAATGTTACGAACAGTTAACTTTTGCTCCATCTGTAAATTGTCTCATTTTTGTATATATATATATATATATATATATATATATATATATATATATATATATATATATATATAAAAAAAATGGGTGGCCATTTTACCATGAATTGGGTAAACAGTTTACCATGAAGTTCCGTTTAGGTGAAAATTAGGTAGGTTTGCCTAGCCCCTTAGGATTTACTCTAGTATATATATATATATATATATATATATATATATATATATATATATATATATATATATTTTTAGTTGTTTGTGTCCCTGGGTTTAAGGCTTTGGCGATCCTCAGACAAACTGATTATTTTTTTTTTAAATTTTGGGGTTATGTAGATTGCGTGTATTGGTGTTATTATGGAAGTGGGGGGATCGTCGTCGTGATGTCACTCATGCTAACTCAAACATGGATGCATGCCCGGACACCCGCTGAGGCACGCTGACACACATACACACTCGCTCGTCCGCCAGGGCCCATATAGTCATAAACATATGTGAACTCTCTGATATTGAGCGCTTTCTAAGCAGTACCACACAATAAAATAATTATATATATATTTATATATATATATATATATATATATATATATATATATATATATATATATATATATATATATATATATATATATATATATATATATATCTGAAGGTTCTGGAGGCACTTTACATCGGGTCCCACAAGCCTTCTTTTGTGCAAACAACGTGAGTGTTTGTTTGGGCTCGCTGTCATTTGTCTCTAGTTCCTTCTGCATATATATAAATATATATATATTTTTTTCCCCAATTCCTTTTATTGTACATTTTTCTGTATTAATTTTGAATCTCCTGTTGAAGCCTGAAGAGCGTGAGCGAAACCGGTTGCTTCCCCCACTTCTTTTTATTTTTATTTTTTTTTTTTTTTTAATATGTCTTATAATATTAAATTTTATACTTTTAATTCGATCATTAAATTTTGTACCTACAGTGCAACCCGGATATAAAAGACCCGGATATAAGAGAAACCCGGATGTAAGAGAGATTTTCTCTGGTCCCAAATTAGAGCCTGTGTTAACGTATATAAAATAGACCAAACCCGGATATAAGAGACTTTTCTCCGGTCCCGACAACTCTCAATATCCGGGTTACACTGTACAAAATTACAAAATTATCTTTAAATATATATATATATATATATATATATATATATATATATATATATATATATATATACACACACACACACACACACACACACACACACACACACACACACACACACACACATATATATATATATATATATATATATATATATATATATATATATATATATATTTCTGAGTTGTTTCTTTTCTCTTTCTTCCGTGTTTTTGCTTCTCTACTACCTACACTCTTCAAAAATTAGGCTCCAATGACAATCACAATTTTCTGTCTTCCTTAACTCTGTTTTTTTATTTTTCTTTCTCATCACGCTCTCACTTTCAGTAACCCAAATGCCCATAGCCCTGCTTGGCCTGAAATGATTATAAAACAATAACAAATTTAAAATTTTCTGTCAGCCGCGCTATGGAAACTACAACTCTAACGAAGTCGATTAAATTTCATGCTCTTTTTTCTTTTCTTTTTTTTTTATTTTGGAGTTGTTTTGGCCACCAAACATACAGTTTTGAGAGATGAAAGCCTTCTTAAACGTTCCCAGGTTTGTAGCGATAAGGAAATAGATAAGAAAACAGCCCCAGTTCTTTGTCAAGAATGTATCTTCAGTGACCAAATGCAATAAACCTTCTCGTCCGTCAAACATTGTCGGCATTTCCAATCTACGTAAATATCGAAATTCAACGAGGGTCATTGCCAATCAGCTCCATGTGTCGGAGTTCACAATCAGATCTGAGAAGCAGGAATACTTTAGATACAGACCCCACGTTATCAAAAGTGGGAAGATCACGAAGAGTAGTACTCAGGAAAACTATTTGATCTGGTCGCAACGCTTGATAATCAAAGACGACTGCACTGATGAGAGCAAAATGCTGTTTATTTTTTATCAGAAGAAGAAAACTTTGTTCACCATCAAAATATAAGCAGGACGGATTACACATGCTTCTGTGCCAGCCCCACTGAAACCTCACCCTACTTCTTATGCACAGGAAGTTCCATGTTGTCTGTGATGGTATCGGAGTTATGAAGACTTCCGCATTTTTACCACAAGATCTTAGGGTCCCTTCCACCGCTTATATTGTGACAGTGGATACCATTGTCAAGCTCTGGACCCAGCAAGTGGCTAGGAGGAGACCGTATATAACTGTTCTCTCACACAGACGGTAGGACTTAGCAATTGCTAGTTGATCATATTCACGAACCTGTTACCCTTCTCGTATGGCCTCCAAGGTCTCCTAATTTAAACCTTATGGACTCTTATGTCTGGAGCGTCGCTGAGAGATCAACAAGCTTGCCTGCAACACCAAAGACTCGCAGAAGGCTGCAATCTAGGACCTCATGGCCAAGGAATAAATAGCACCTGATCAACAGTCGTATTCGTTTTAGGGAGCCGCATTGAACATATAATAGAAGCTGATGATGGTTATATTGAATGGACCTATGTTTGCTTATATATGCAAGAATATGAACGGTGTAACCAACACCAGTTCATGACGGTTGAACTCTCTGCTTTGGCAGAGAGGAACCCGGACGAAACTTTGCCGAAGGGCAGGGTTTCGTCCGGGGAGGTAGACAGGCCCTGAACCCGTCTAGGCGGGAACAAAGGGTATATTTTTGGCCGAGCGTACGGGCTCGGGAAACCCACGTTAAACTTGGCCTTGTGCCACATGCAACCCTCGTGGCGGGGGTGGCTAGATACCGTATATATGCAAGAATATGTGAACGAAACCCTACTTTCTCTGCTGAATAACGATTTTGTTTTATTCCCTGACCAGCCGAGTCGTAGGGACACAACGTGTCCTGCAGCCGCAGTAGATTTGTTGTTTCCTGGGCAAGATAGTCTGACGGAGCTCAACCCTTTCCAGGCCGGTTTTGAATTCAGAGTTTTCCCTTCTCCTAGACCGGTTGCCATCCAAGGCTATAGAACCCAGTTTGTCCGGCTATTTACCCATAGCTGTGGGGATAAGAAGAGGATTCATACATTTCCCATGGGTATTAGCACGTAAGTGAATGTAATAGATCCGACTGGAATTCGAACTCGGCTCTCCGATTTCTGAAAGGCTATCCATTACTCCACCGTATTTCCACCTCAAATGATTACCTCAAATTAAAATTTCTTCCCAATCACATCCTTTAATTTATTTACACCATTTAGATACGGGCTATTGTCCGCAATTTTCTTGTCATTCCATTTCAAATGTCGTCTCTTCCGACGTTAATCGTGTTTATTTTTTATGTAGTTATGAAATATTAGCTTTATTAAAATTGTTTCTATGTAGGGACAGAGTGTTACCACTGCCGAAAATGTCAACACAGCGGTTCGGATGTGGTCAACATGTAATCTAATATTTCTAAATATGTTACAGTGCATTGAAATAGCGAAAAATGCTTTCCAAAAGCTAAACAAAGTATTAAGAGACAAGAAAAGTTCGGTTGAAACAAAGAAAAAGTGCTTAACTATTATGTAATAACAATGTTCCAACTCTATCTTTGCAAGAGACAGCTCAGAGCACATATGGATTATTGCTGTTATATCTGGGATGGAGCTGATGACTTCTAACTTGACTGAGCTAAAAAGCGTCTACGCAGCCATGTTGGTGATTGTGCTAAATTATTTCCCACTCTACAACCCCTTTCCAGCTGACGAAATGTCATGAGCCTCTCGTTTTCCATAGTATGCGTTCTGACGAGCTAGGCTCGTTAATACCACCAGCTCTGAGCTTCCCAACTGGGCCCTGCCATGCCACGTACACAAGAGTGAATCATCCATGTTCCCTCCGTATTTTATTAATTAGTAATAAGTTCCATTCAGACAGCTTTTTCCGAAGAACTGCTGCTTTGTGGAACAGATACTTTCCGAGATGTTTTCCTAATCACTACAATCTTGACAACTTCAAGTGTAGGGTTAACCGTTATTTTACCTGAAAAGCCTTCACTAATTGCTTTTTCAACAGTGCATTGGAATAACGAAAATGCTTTCCCAAAGCTGAACAAAATATTAAGAAACAAGAAAAGTTTGGTAGAAACATAAAAAAGTGCTTGACTATTATGTAATAACAATGTTCCAACTCTATCTTTAGAAGAGGTAGCTTCAGAAAACATATGGATTATCGCTACCATATCTGAGCTGGAGCTGCTCCCTTCTAACTTGACTATCTTGATAGTCATGTGGGTGATTATGCGAAATTATTTCCCACTCTACAACCCCTTTCCAGCAGACGAAACGTCGTGAGCCTCTCGCTTTCCATAGGATGTGTTCTGACGAGCTACGTTCGTTAATACCACCAGCCCTGCCCTTCGCAACTGGGACCCGCCATGCCACGTACACAAGAGTGAAACATCCCTGTTCCCTCCGTATTCCATCAATAAGAAGTTCCAATCAGGCAGCTTCTTCCCGAGAACTGCTGCTTTGTGGGACAGACTCTCGGCGGAATGTTTTCCCAATCACTACAATCTTGGCAAAAGCGTTATAGCATAGCCTTCACTAATTGCCTTTTCAACACCACTTGGTAACCCTCTACATTTCACGGCATTTGGGCCTGTATAGATGGAACATTAGTATAAAAATACGATAGTGAATGATAGACAATGTCCTCACAGATAAAGAGAAGACTTAAGACAACAGGGAATAAGAAGGATTACTTATTGGCGCCTTCAATCTTAACAAGATAAACTATGCAGAAGACCCTTTGTTGAAAACAGGCACAGAAAAGAAACTACAAGAACTCTTACAAGAAAAAAGACTAAACATTAATTGCAAGACTGAATGCATAGTTGTTAGCAAAAGGGACATCCCAACATAAAAAAAATAAAAAATGTTGGAAAATGTCATGATTCAAAAAATAACATGGACAAAATTTTAGATATCTTTAGAAATTTGAATAGGACAAAATTTAAAGACCAATTAATGTCCAAGTTATGAAGAGATACAGATCGTTAAATAATAAAAAAAATTAAAAAGCGCAGTTGGTACTTAGGAATGTACCTTAACATAGAAAAAGTAGAGAGAAAGAGGGGAGAATGTATAGAGAAAGTGGGGAGAAATTAACTCAACATAGAGAAAGTGGGAAGAAAGTATAGAGAAAGTATAGTGAAAATATAAAGTATAGAGAAAGTATTTTAACAGAAAAAGTATAAAGAATGTGTATAGAAAGTATAGAGAAAGTATCTTAACAGAAAAGTATAGAGAAAGTATAAAGAGAAAGTATAAAAATGATAGAAAGTAT
Organism: Acanthosepion pharaonis; assembly: GCA_903632075.3. Lineage (NCBI taxonomy): Eukaryota > Metazoa > Mollusca > Cephalopoda > Sepiida > Sepiidae > Acanthosepion > Acanthosepion pharaonis. Next base: position 1,188,272 of record CAHIKZ030000747.1, on the reverse strand, counting down.
AGAGAAAGTATCTTAACAGAGAAAGTGTAAAGAAAGTATAGAGAATGTATAAAGTATAGAGAAAGTATAAAGAGAAAGTATAAAAATGTGTATAGAAAGTATAGAAAAGTATCTTAACAGAGAAAGTATAAAAAAGTATAGAGAATGTATAGAAAGTATAAAATAAAGAGAAAGTATCTAACAGAGAAAATGTGTATAGAAAGTATAGAGAAAGTATCTTAACAGAGAAAGTATAAAGAAAGTATAGAGAATGTATAAAGTATAGAGAAAGTATAAAATATAGAGAAAGTATCTTAACAGAGAAAGTATAAAAAATGTGTATAGAAAGTATAGAGAAAGTATCTTAACAGAGAAACTATAAAGAAAGTATATAGAAAGTATAAAGTAAAGAAAAAGTATAAAGTATAGAGAAAGTATCTTAACAGGGAAAGTATAAAAAATGTGTATAGAAAGTATAGAGAAAGTATCTTAACAGAGAAAGTATAAAGAAAGTATAGAGAATGTATAAAGTATAGAGAAAGTATAAAATATAGAGAAAGTATCTTAACAGAGAAAGTATAAAGAATGTGTATAGAAAATATAGAGAAAGTATCTTAACAAAGTATAAAGAAAGTATAGAGAAAGTATCTTAACAGAGATTATAAAAATGTGTATAGAAAGTATAGAGAAATTTTCTTAACAGAGAAAGTATAAAATAAAGTATAGAGAAAGTATAAAGTATAGAGAAAGTATCTTAACAGAGAAAGTATAAAGTATAGAGAAAGTATCTAAACATAGAGACAGTATAGAGAACGTGTATAGAAAATATAGAGGAAGAATCTTAACATAGGTAAAGTAACACCAGATTATTAAATAGCTTAATGCCTTGCTTGGGGTGATGACGATTAAAAAAAGAAAAAGAAAAGAAGATATTTAGATTTCTGTACCTATTTGATTTTGGTATGTCCAATTCGTAGGTCAGAACTTGGACTTTTCAAATATATGGAATAATTTCAAAGGTAAAGTGCGTGCGTGAATTAAGAGAAATCTAAACTAGACTAGATGGTTCTACTCATCTCATACAAAATATTGTATCAAGAAACACAATGGTTAGGAGAGACATTTTTTTAAACTGGCATTTTTTGAGCTAAACTCGACTGAATAAAAAGTTAACCTTTTTGAGTGGGTGTAGCTATTTTTTCTGTGACGAGTTGTTGCTAATTGTTATACATTGAATCATCCAGACCGGTTTCCTTTTCTTTCTTGGCTTTAGCATAGCGTTTCGCCCGCTGTACCCTCCGGCCTACATCGTGCCATGAGAATATACTCAATAAATAAAAAAAAGTGGTTTCCGTTCAACATTCCATGAAGGTTACTGAATGCGACAGACACCTGAAGAAGGCCAGGGGGTATAGAGGTCGAAATGTTGTGATACAAATAACAAATACGAGGAAACCGTGTAAATGTATAAATATATAAAAGAGTCTGGTTTGTTTTACAATGTTCCTGATACTATCTGACATTATAAAATTGATAATACCGATATTTTATATGTAACGCTATTTTAGACAATAAATATTACTTTACTTTTCATCATTTTCTTATTTTTATTCATTTAAAAAGAGAGTAAGTATGATGAAAAAGTGAATGTTATGACCGTCTACAAGGTTTCCGAGCACACCAGTCGGCTAGGGAGGTAATCCAATCCCTGTTGCAGACACCCGCTCAGGTATATTTGCGTCTGTATTTTATAATGTACACTGAACAGACCTTAGTTACACCTTCTGAGAAATAGTACCTAATCTCGCATGGTCAGTAGTTTAAACAAGGCCAGTATGCCATAACTCTGTCACGACGACGTGTCATTACCTGCTAGCACAACAGTCAACCGCTCACGAAGTTTACCGTCTGTCCAATTTCATGCTCAAGGATTGGGTCTTCTAGGTGTAAGGTTTCCAGCTCCTATCCAACGGCGCCAAATGCTAGGATCAAACTACCTACAAATTCACCCATGACGATATTCAAATTCGAGTTTATATTAAAGCATTCTAGCCAATTCTTGGGAGACAGTACATAATCTGGTGTTGATCACCAGTTTGAACAAGGAAGTGTAAGCTTAAAATCTCTGTCACGATGACCTGTGACTTCGTGCTAGCACAAAAATCGACGGCTTTCGAACAGCATCGTCTATTTAAATTCACGCCACAAGGCTTTGGACATCTCGTTGTTTGTTTTCAGCTATTTTCCATCACTGAGGGTCGCCTCTCATACGGATAGTCCCAAGAAATCAACTGCTTAAAAAATAAACCATACTGAGATTCGATTCTGAGTTTATACTGCAATATTCTTAGCAACGCGCCAACGTGTAGTGAATTGAGAATACAGTAAATGCGTGACGTACATATGCCTCTAACATCTGAAAAGAATTCGTGACAAAATGGAAGGTATTTGGTTTTCGGGGGCATTCATCAAACGTTCGATCTTTCCACGAGTCTGTGAAGGGTTCCGGGCGAAAAATCTTCGAAAAGCCAAAAATAAAGTGAGTGAAGGTTGTAATAATGAACAGCTATAGTTTTAAACTATGCAACCTGAATATCCGCGATTTAGCAATGAACGCACATATCATAGTAACTTAAATCTGTCAGTTAAAAATTTAGAAAGGAATATCAACTTTTGTTTTTTAATAGATTCAAACTTTTTTTAAAAAAATTATTCCGGACCAAGTAAGATAATAAAGCAACTAAGACGCAAGGAGCTAATGAGTGCTAACGAATATGAGAAAAATAAAACATTATTCAGGAGAGGGGACAATTAAAGAACAGGAATTAAGAAAGATTATAACGATTGACATTAAAACGTTTGAGGATCAAAGTTGACTGGAAAGTAAGAAGACGGAAGAGAGTTCCACAATCGAGAAGTTCGAGAGAAGAAACTGTTAGCATAGAACAGCCACGGACAACATTTTTTTTTCGAACAGTGGGCTACATAAGGTACAGTTCATCATAAAGCAGGCAACACTGCTAGAAAAAATTCATTACAGATACTGCAGCCATTTTGCCAACAAAAGAGCATGCGTATAAGCATCTGCCCTAGAAATGAAAAGCTTTTTTTTTTCTTTACAGAAAATATTCCTTCTATAATTAAAAAAAATGAAGTCCTGGTATTATATTATCACTGATGACAGACTGATTAACACTCACTGCTGTATGTGATTTGTTTCCAATTTATTCATTTGACGATGAAAAAACATTATATATTTATTCACTAGAGAAAAATAATTACCATTAACGTTTCCGGTTTCTGAAGCTAAAGGTGTTTACACTTATGATCTTCCTTAGTGAAAATCCTCAATGGTTTAAATGCTGACAACGTTACCTTTAAGGAAATGTTACAAAATTCCAGACAGGTTGTACTTAATCTTTGTTTATGTCTGTGCCAATGTATCAGTGAACAGGTGAGAACGAAAAACGTTATTTTCCTGTGTGAAATTATGTATGACTTTCTTAATGCCAATCGGGCCGAATGTGGTCCGGGAGTCACAGTTTGCCCATGACTGGCATAGAACTTAAGGTAACGTCGAGTGTATAATGATGTGACCTTTCTTATTATTTATAAGTAATGTGGAATAGAATTCGAATTACTTTCATTTGGTCAGAAAATAGAGCAGAATTTATTTTATTTCTTTTCATACAAAACATGAATGTTGTGGGTCTATCATTTCGCGCTATTTACCCAGTAAGTGAGTTAGTGAGCGAGCGAGTGAGTGCGTGAGTGAGTGCGTGAGTGCGTGCGTGTGTGAGTAAGTGAGTGAGTGAGTGAGTGCGTGAGTAAATGAGTGCGTGAGTGAGTGAGTGAGTGAGTGAGGAAGCGAGCGAGTGAGTGCGTAAGTGTGTGAGTGAGTGAGTGCGTGTGTGAGTGAGTGAGTGAGTGAGTGTGTGTGTGACTGAGTGAGTGAGTGAGTGAGTGAGTGAATGCGTGAGTGAGTGCGTGTGTGAGTGACTGAGTGAGTGAGTGCGTGGGTGACTGAGTGAGCGAGCGAGTGAGTGCGTGAGTGAGTGAGTGAGTGCGTGTGTGAGTGAGTGAGTGCGTGAGTGAGAGAGAGGTGAGTGCGTGTGTGAGGTGAGCAGGTGGTGAGTGCGTGAGTGCATGAGTGAGTATGTGAATGAGTGAGTGAGTGAGTGCGTGTATGAGTTAGTGGTGATTGAGCGAGCGAGTGAGTGCGTGGTGGTGGTGGTGAGTGAGTGCGTGTGTGGTGAGTGAGTGTGCGTGGTGACTGAGTGAGCGAGCAGGTGAGGTGCGTGTGGTGGTGGAGTGAGCGAGCAGGTGAGTGCGTGAGTGAAGGTGTGACTGAGTGAGTGAGTAAGTGAGTGCGTGTGTGGTGGTGAGTGAGGTGAGTGAGTGGTGTGGTGGGCGGGAGTGGGCGGTGAGTGAGTGGTGAGTGAGGAGTGAGTGAGATGTGTAAATGAGCGATTGAGTGCGTAAGTGAGTGAGTGAGTGAGTGAGGATCATACTTATTAAATCTATCAAAATTTGAGGAAAATATTGCTCGCTAAAAAGTTCCCGCAGGCCGCAAATCAGATTGAAAACATCGCTTCTCGCTCCAACCCCTAAGTTAAGCAATCTAGAACCCGGTCAGTACTTATATGGGGAACGCTTTGTGAACAGTAGGTACTGTAAGCGAACTCCTAAAATCTGAAATATGTTTCGCTTTTTAAAATAACTCTCAAAAGGTTACAAAGTCGTAAAAATCAAATCAAGCAATCAACGCCGCTGGCTGCGTATTTGAGATCCCAGGGCTTGGGACATTTTCTCATAATAAATATCCCTAACTTTTCGTCTGAGACATACGTGGAAAAGGTTTTAGTCTAAAACAAAACGCACCAATATTTTTTAATCTTAAAAGCTCTGAGAAATTTGTCCTTCACAAATAATTAGTCGTTGTCGACAAAGGGTTAAGTGCAAGCATCATGCATGGCTTTGGATCGCCGATCGAACCACACATCACTCTAACCGGATAGGCCCCTTTGAGCAGCTTTTGGGACTTAAACACAACCCAGTCCTCAAGTGGAACTCGTACATACGAACCGTCGCTAAAGATCTTTGAAAAATAGTCGGTTGTACTGCTCTTGATATCCTCTACCATTCAGTCAGTCAGATATGTGCCATGCGTGATACACGAATAGGCGATCATGTATCTTTTCGATATAAGACTGACGACTCCCGCATTAGACAAGTTGCCATCCATAGAACCTGGTCTGAAGTGGGAGGAAAGAGAGGAAGAGGATTCATACCTTTCCTAAGGTCTCCTAATTTAAACCTTATGGACTGTTATGTCTGGAGCGTGGCTGAGAGATCAACAAGCTTGCCTGCAACACCAAAGACTCGCAGATGGCTGCAATCTAGGACCTCATGGCCAAGGGATAAATAGCACCTGATCAACAGTCGTATTCGTTTTAGGGAGCCGCATTGAACATATAATAGAAGCTGATGATGGTCATATTGAATGGACCTATGTTTGCGTATATATGCAAGAATATGAACGGTGTAACCAGCACCAGTTCATGACTGTTGAACTCTATTCTTTGGCAGAGAGGAACCCGGACGAAACTTTGCCGAAGGGCAGGGTTTCGTCCGGGGAGGTAGACAGGCCCTGAACCCGTCTAGGCGGGAACAAAGGGTATATTTTTGGCCGAGCGTACGGGCTCGTGAAACTCACGTTAAACTTGGCCTTGTGCCACATGCAACCCTCGTGGTGGGTGGCTAGATACCGTATATATGCAAGAATATGTGAACGAAACCCTGCTTTCTCTGCTAAATAACGATTTTGTTTTATTCCGTGACCAGCTGAGTTGTAGGGGCACAACGTGCACAGCAGCGGCAGTAGATTTGATGTTTCCTGGGCAAGATAGTCTGACGGAGCTCAACCCTTTCCAGGCCGATTTTGAATTCAGAGTTTTTCCATCTCCTAGACCGGTTGCCATCCAAGGCTATAGAACCCAGTTTGTCCGGCTATTTACCCATAGCTGTGGGGATAAGAAGACATTTCCCAAAGGTATCAGCACGTAAATGAAAGTAATGGATTCGAGTGGAATTTGAACTCGGCTCTCCGATCCTTCAATCCTAGACGCTATCCCTTACTCCACTGCCTCCTCAACCATTACCACTACATCAGCTAAATCAAACCAAAAAAAATGAAGTACTGTTGTCATATATGGATAAGAGTTGCCCAAACTTCAATTTACAGACTGGTCAGAGTTCAAAAGCGTCTCCGCGTCTTTATGGGTGACAAATTATTTTCCAGCCTACAAACTTTTTCTCAGTGACGAAACGTCTCGAACCCCTATCGCTATTTCAGCGGAAAGTGGTCAGAAGTACTACATTGCTTAATTCCACCAGTTCTAAACTTCACGCCTAAGACCCGCCATGACAAGCACATATCATAAATATCGAACCATACTCATTCTCTTTGTATTCCATTGATGAGATGTAAGTTTCTACCTGAGCAGTTCTACCCACGAACTGCTGGTTTGTGGAAACGAATCCAACTTCCCCCTTCACAACAATCTTAACCTGTTAAAGTCTAAGGTTAACCATTATCTTCCCCATATATCTCCGTAATCCGTGACTCTTATTCAGTTAAGCTCTATCTCGAGTGACTCTCGGGCCTTGTACAGGGTGAACCTCATTATAAAAAAATGTATCGTGTAGATAATAAAGTCCTTATGACAGTTATGACCTCATGGAGAAAAACAGGATAATATTATAAATTAAATTATTACCATCTAAATAAATATATTAAAACTTCACAAAGGTAAATTGTTTATAAAGTTTATACAAGAGGTTTCTGTCCGAATTTCTGAGAATATGAGTCATTATTATTTATTATGCATCTTTTAATTTATTCTTTATTCTTCAGCAAATACCTTTCTTTCGTTCTTTTTTCTTTCATTCTTTCGTTCTTTCTTTCACCTTATTTTCTTTTGTTACTTTTCCTTGTTTTTTTTTTCATTTCTTTTTCTTTCTTTCTTTTTTTCACTTCTTAATTTTGGTCTTTTCTTTCTTCTATTCTTCCTTTATTTATTTATGTATTTCCCCTTCTTACTTTTTTTTGACTTGCTTCTTTATTTTTTTTCTTTCCTCCATTCTTTCTTCCACCTTATTAATTGCTCTTGGCTTTCTTTCGTTTTGTCTTTATTATTCTTCTCTTTCTTCTTATTGCTTTCTTTTGTCTTTTTTCTATTGTTTATTCTTCTCTTCTTTATTTTTTATTTCACCTAATGATTTTCTTTTCGCTTTCTTTTTACTTTTCTTTTTTTCTTTTTTCTTCTTTTTTTTCTTTCTTTCTTCCACCTTGTTAATTTCTTTTGGTTTACTTTTTTCTTTGGCCTTTTTTAGTGTTCTTTCTCTCTTTTTTCTTTCTTTCTTTCTTTCCTTTTTCCCCTTATTACTTTATTTTGTCCTTTTTATTGTGTATTGTTTCTTTCTTTCTTTCTTTCTTTTTATTTATTTATTTATTTATTTCACCTTTTTTTTTCTTTTGGATTTTTTCTTTCTTTCTTTCTTTCTTTCTTTCTTTCGACCCATTTATTTCTTTTATCTTTGTTTCTTTCTTTCTTTCTTCAGTCCTTTTCATTCATTCATTCATTCATGCATTCTTTCTTTCTTTCTTTCTTTCTTTCTTTCTTTCTTTCTTTCTTTTCTTTATTACACCGTAATTTCAACCTATTGTCTTCATCTTTATTGTTACTATCGCAACTGCTGGCCTTTCTGCAAACGGGCCTTTTTTCAGGTGTCTGTCAATTCATCATTTTCTTCTTAGAACTGCTCAGCTTTTCTCTCACGTGACGAGTAGATTAAATCGTCAGCTGGTGAATTTTGTGGGATAGAGAGTGCGAGTTCAATCCCCACAGATTTTGTGGGAGCAAGTCCAACAACAAAGATGAGGATATTAAACCTAATGCAAATAATACAGAAAGTTATCAAAATTGGCTTATACTTGTAAAATTTTCTAGCTGTGTTCGGAGAAGCAATAAACAGACATCAACAGAAAGCAAACCACGTTTGTTTGACAGATAACTATACAAGTAATGACAATTCCCCAGACATTATTTGCGAGTTGTTGGGCTCCCCATAACATTGCGTTTTTGCAGTTATCTAGAATTTTGAAGACGCTGGAACGCAGGGGAGTTTGAGACTTTCGTTAATTTCTGGAGGGGAGTTGGTATACATTTATTAATTCATAAAATAGGTTGGCGGGGGTGTAACACGTGCGTAATTGACCCCACCCACTTCTTACACTTTATCTTAGACACCAGTGACCCCCTCCTAACAACAAGAAAAATAATTTAGATAACCTCTCCCGTTTATACTTGCAGGCATGTAAACAACGAACAATTCTTCATTGTTGAAAGGATTCCAACATTGGTAATTCTTGAAGATTTACACGTGCCTTAACTGGTTTTATGAATTTCTCTCACTCTAAGACTTCTTTTACTTTCCTCTATAATCTACCCTACCTAACCACTGTGTTTTTGTCTAATGGTGAGTAAGCTAGTCCACCACCTCAATTCGTAGCAAGTTCGATCCCCACTTAGATTCATACACTTATGACCTTGTCCCATATGTAAGCAACGCTTTGTAAATAACTTCTTAGAAATCTTATTTTGCTTGAGTTTTATTTTCTCATTTCTTATCTTCTGTTTTTCACGAATTTTTTTGATTTTCTTTCATTTTCTTTTCTCCTGTTTCTTCTTTTTCTTTTTTTTTGTTTTGTTTTCTAACCATTTCCTTCGTTTCATTTCTTCTTTTTTTTTAGTTTATCCTTCTTTTCTTAGTTTTCTTTCTTTTTCTCTCTCTATTTTTCTCTCTCTCTTATTTTCTTTCTTTATCTCTGATTTCTTTCACTTCTATTTTCATTACTTTTAACTTTCTTCTTCGAAATTCCTATTACTTTCGTATTCGCTTTTCATTCTTCCCTTTTTATTGGGTTGGTGCATAATTATCGGACGTTTTTTTTTTTTTTTTAGGAGATGCGTTATTTGTTAATAAAAATTGCTGTTTTGTTTACGTTTTTTAATAATAAAAAAAATATCATTTTATTTTCACGTTATAAAAATGTGTGTCGATAATCATACGCTCCGGAATAATCATTTAAAAATGTTATTGTTGAATTGTTAGGCTTCTTTTTTTCATAATAAATGTTGTTCAAAAAACGCCTGATAATTATGCACCAACCCAATAATTGTAGTTTTTCTTTCTTTCTCCGGATTGTCTTTCTTTTCCCTTCTCCTTTGATTCATCTTTTTAATATGTTTTCTGTTGGATTTTCATTATTTCTTTCTTTCTTTCTTTCTTTCTTTCTTTCTTTCTCTCTCTCTCTCTCTCTCTCTCTCTCTTTCTCTTCTTTTAGTTTTTTTGTCTTTTTTTATTTTATTTTGTTTTTTATTTTTATTCTTTTTTTTTTATTTCATTCTTTTTTTATTTATTTCGATTGGCTTCTTTTTTCTTCTTTCTTTCTTTCTTTCTTTCTTTCTTTCTTTTACCCAATTACAGTTTTATCTCTTTTTTTTATCTTTTTCTTTCATTCATCCTTTTTTAAGTTTCTTTTTCTAATTTTATCATTTTCTATCCCGTATTCGTTATTTCTTTCTTACTTTCTTTATTTATTAATTTCTTCTTTCTTTCTTTCTTTTCTTTCTTTCTTCTGCATATGGTTTACGTTTGTTTTTTTCTTTTACTTCATGCTTTCTCCATTCTTCAGCATCTTTCTTTCTTTCTTTCTTTCTTTCTTTCTTTCTTTCTTTCTTTCTTTCTCTTCTGACTACTTTCTCTTCCTCTTACTTCCCTTCCTTCTGTCTTTTTCTTTTATATTTCTTTTATTTTTATTTTTTATTTCTGTTATATTTCTCTTTTACTTTTTCTCTTTCTTTCTTTTTTGCATTTTTCTATTTTTTCCGCCCTTTCTGTCTTTCTTTCTTTCTTTCTTTCATTTCTTTCTTTTGTGTCTCTTCCTTATTTTTCATCAAATTGTTTAAAAATTCAATTACATCCATTTTACCTTATTCCTTCATTTTTGTAATCAATTATTATTTTTTCTGATTTTTTTTTCCCCTTTTTTTACTTTGGTCACTTGTCTTTCTTTCTTTTTTGTTTCATTTTTCTTCTTCCCTTTCTTTTTCTTTCTTTCTTCATTTCTTTTTTATATCTTCTTTATTTTTCATCAAGTTGTTTAAAAATTCATTTACATTCATTTTACCTCATTCCTTCAATTTTGTAATCAATTATTATTTTTTGCTGTTTTCTTCCTTTTTTTTCTTTGGTCACTTGTCTTTCTTTCTTTCTTTAATTCATTTTTTTCTTTCTTTCTTCATTTCTTTCTTTTGTGTCTCCTCTTTATGTTTCATCAAGTTGTTTAAAATTCACTTAAATTGATTTTAGCCTAATTCCTTCATTTTTGTAATCAATTATTATTATTACTATTATTATTATTGCTATTTTTTTCCTTTTCTTACACTGGTTACTAGTCTTTCTTTCTTTCTAATTAAGCTCTTTTATTTCATCGCCTTTTCTTCTTTTCTAAATAACCGGTCAGTTCGCTGTTTTTCTTCCTCTTACCTATCTACATTTCTCGATAACATTCTGACAGACGCAGACAGACATTAACTTATTCCAAACAGAGAGACATGCTCAAGGATGAAAAACGAATGGAGGCTCACAATCGCACACGCACATCAGACATCATTTATTCAATGTTCGAATTACAGATGAAAAAAAAAAGCATAATTATATCGTCGGCGGGTTTTAAGGCGATCACACTTCACTTCCAAATAAAATGCACAGATGTTAGCTTAAAAATATCAAGCAAACTCAGGGCATCGAATTATACGTGGATTGCGCGCATACGTAGTTACTCACTTTTGTCTTATTCGACTAAATACTTTTTTTTCCTATCTTTTCTTTAGTTTTTTTTTTTCGTTTCAGCTTCGGTAACACTAACACTGTCAAAAACATGACATCATTTATAATTTTGCGATTTATGTATTAGTATTTCAAGACAAACAAACCTATACACACACACACACACACACATATATATATATATATATATATATATATATATATGACGAATTCATCGAGCATGAAACAGACTGTCGCCTCTAAGTGTTGGCAACACTGACCTGTTCACTTCTATGTTCACTTATATATATGTATATATATATATATATATATATATATATATATATATATATATATTTTTTAAAAAAATCCTGATAGGGCGGCATTTAATCCCTTCGAAGGGATCTATATTGGGCCTTCATTACAATAGGTAGGGAGGAGTAGACGCGATAGGCAACAATAAATTACACGAGAACTGCATTTAAGTATTGCATTGATATTTAAGCTTATCTTTTAAAATTTCAACAGTAATTCTACTGCCGCCCCTAAATTTAACGACAATGTGATGTAAGTTGGTCCTAACTTTCCATACAAACAATTGCTTTTATTTCATGAGTGGCATTTGCTGGTTTTCACAATTAATTTCCATTATTCCTTTAATAATTTCGAGTTATAAAAATTGATATTGTAAAAAAAAAAAAATGTCGCAAAAAGTCACGTATAAAAAAGTCGCCGAAAACAATCGCAGTAATGAAAACATGGGAATCCAAAATTTCAGGATTGCGCATCAGTGCGCATATGTAGTCGCATCATTTCAGGCCGATGAAGTCGAATTGACGAAATGCGTCGCTGGAAAACTTTTTCAACTTTCTCATATATATATATATATATATATATATATATATATATATATATAAAATATATACAAAAAAACAAACAAAAATCCTTATATACAATTATGCTGTTTTAATGTTAATATATACACACGTCGGACGTTTCGGTCTAATAAACCATCTTCAGGACATATTCATATAATTATGTCCTGAAAATGGTTTTATTAGACCGAAACGTCCGACGCTGACATATTAATATTAAAACAGCATAATTGTATAAACATTTTTGTTTGTTTTTCCGTATATTTTTCTTCATACAGTCGGATCTATATCCATATATTTGCTTGCATATATATATATATATATATATATATATATATATATATATATATATATCATATAAAAGTAACATAGAAGTCAACACTTAGATGACAGGCGATTCATGCTAGCATGCAATCAGTCTGTCGCCTACATTGCATCTGTTCATTTTTAAACCTGACACACGCTCTATCTCTGATATTGAGCACTTTTATCCCATAAATATAGCACACCTTAAAAAACTATATTTCTTCATATATATATATATATATATATATATGTGTGTGTGTGTGTGCCCGCGTGTGTGTGTGTGTGTGTAATTTCCCTCCCAATATAGAAAAATAGGAAAGAACTCGTTAGGTAAATAATCCAAAGTTCTTTAGTATTTTTGTTATTAATTCATTTAAAAATAGTGCTCGATACAAAAGTAGAGCGTAAATATAATTATTTATTTAAAATATAATTATTTGTACTTAGGTCCGTTCCGTCTTCATTTTTTTTTTGAATCCAAAAAGAAATTTCGCTTGAAAATGGAACGGAGCTTAGTACTTTAATTCAATTTAATTCAGATAATTATATTGAAGTTTTCGGCTCTTGTTTTGAAACATGAGACCTCTTATGTAGCGTGTTGGAATCATATTTTAAATAAATAATTATATATATATATATATATATATATATATATATATATATATATATATATATATATATATAAACTTAATGTTTACAGCATTAATTCAAAAGAGGCTCGATATCGATAGTAGAGCGATAATTATTTATTATAATTTTATCATATAGATAAAAACTGTTTAGTCACTACAAATTTTCAACTTCGTTTTGGTGCATTTCAATTGCACCTCGACTGGTGAGACCCAAAAATGCTTATGAACAATTCTGCTTGTAAGCAAGCCGTATGAGAAAAAGTCACTTCGTTTTTTTTATTTGTTTGGAAAAAATAAACATATGCAAAAAGGTGACGGAGTGAAACAATATTGCTTGGTGATAGCAGTTTGGTGAAGGATGGGTGAGGTGTTAAATGATGGCTAGCCTGGAAACGTTCCTTGTCGATAACAACAGTCAAAGGGTTAGGCACAGCATTTCAGAAGCGTCCTAAATGTGAGGGGTGAGAGATAAAAATTATGGGAAGAGGAGATAGTAATACGATAGAAAAGGTAGGAGGGATAAATTAGTAGTAATTGGGAATGTTTCTTTTTTTGGTTATTACAGTGTAACCCGGATATAAGAGAGTTGTCGCGACCGGAGAAGAAGTATCTTATATCCGGGTTTGGTCTCTTTTATATACATTAACACAGGCTCTAATTTGGGATCAGAGAAAATCTCTCTTATATCCGGGTTTCTCTTATATCCGGGTTACACTGACAAATACAAATGACGTTATTTAATACTGTTTATCTTAAACAGAGCATTTGCTTAAATACTTGTATCTATAAAATAACAACGTTAAACATAAATAAAAATGTCTTTAATAAATAAATTGTCGGACCTTGTCCATTTCTTAACATATGACGTCATTTGTTTACATTCGATACGCCAGAGCAGTTATGAATGTACGAGATTCATGGAAGATTGTAGTTTATAACAGTAAATTCGACCTTATCTACCATAAGTTTCATGGTGGCCGAGTGGTAAGGCATGCCAGCGTATATGACAGTTCCGTATAGGATGCAGGTTCGAATCCTGTCTATGAACGAATATTTTCTATGAAAATTTCTCGGACATTCAGGCCGGTAAATGTTATTTAATACTGTTTATCTTAAACAGAGCATTTGCTTAAATACTTGTATCTATAAAATAACAACGTTAAACATAAATAAAAATGTCTTTAATAAATAAATTGTCGGACCTTGTCCATTTCTTAACATATATATATATATACTGCGTGCCAAATTATTATCAAGATAACTTTTTTCTAATATTTCAAAAACCGTCGAATCAATTCACACACAATTTCACACAATGTTAGCAACACTGACCTGCACAATCACTGAAATTTTCGTACTGATCTGCGCAATGTAAACAAACTGGCGCCATATTTGTTCTCAGCGCGGTGATTTGACCGTGCCAAATTATTATAAAGGTTTAGTATAATTCCCAGAATTGCGCAAACAAAACGTTTATTAATGTTGCACGTGAATGTTTATGATCAAAAAAAGCTAATAAATAAGATAATCAAACAAATAATAACAGATACAAACAAAGGCACAGTTTTAAACAAATTAATAGGGAATGTGCTTTCCCTGTTTTGAAATTACTTGAAGAAGTCGACGATCCATAGAATTTGTTAATTGTAGGATGTCATCTGCTGTAATGCCGCGAGATATGTCAAGAATTGCTTCCCACAACTCAGCGTTGCTCCTGAATTGTCGTCCGTTGGCTTACAGTCTTCGCTTCATGATGCTCCAAAGGTTTTCAATTGGGTTCAAATCCGGAGAATTTGCTGGCCACTTCATTTTTCGAGGTCCATCGAAGCCTAACTGTTTCAAATATTTACTAGTCTTGTGAGCAGCATGTGAGAGAGCATTATCTTGCATAAAAACAATGGACCTTCTGAAGGCAAATCTTTGCCTTTTCAACCACGGTTCAAGATGCTCCTTCATAAACGATATGTATGCATCAGCAGTCATTTTGACGCCATCTGGTACTCTTCATGGGCCCACTAATGTCTTTCCAATAATACCACCCCAGATCATTATGCCTCCACCGCCTTGTTGGCGTCTCAAACGCTGATGGCGATTATGTCCGTTCATTACCCAGCCTTTGCACCATCTATCTGGCCCATCAAGTGTTGCTCGAGTTACGTCTGTGAACAAAACTTTAGAGAAGTCAGTCTTCATATTGTCCTCGTCCCATTTCAATCGATTTTGAATGTGATTTCTCGTCAACGGTGGCTTCGATACAGGTTTGACTGTTGTTGCTATTTCCCTCAGATACCGACACCGAGTACTTTTAGACACAGTAGGATCCCCAATGCGACTGAAAAGCTCTTGACTGGTAAGTCCAGGGTTCGTCGTGGTCTCTCGTTTAAGTCGTGACATGAGACGACGTGAAATAACCTCCAGCTTGCCTTTATCTGCCCTTTTGCGTACTTGTGTAGGGTCGGCGGTGAACTGTTTTTTGATGACATCTCCCTATCATTTTAGAGATTTCTAGGGTAGATTTACCTTCTGAGAGTTCTGGGGTGACAGTTTTCTTTTCAGCATCACTTAAACTGCTTTTACGACCCATCTTTTCACTAAATTCTTACACATTTCTACTAATTTGGCACGGTCAAATCACCGCAATGATAACAAATATGGCGCCAGTTTGTTTACATTGGACAGATCAATACGAAAATTTCAGTGATTGCGCAGGTCAGTGTTGCCAACATTGTGTCAAAATTTTGTGTGAATTAATTGGATGGTTTTTTGAAATATTAGAAAAATATTTATATCGATAATAATTTTGCACGCAGTGTATATATATATATATATATATATATATATATATATATATATATAAAAAGTGAACATTGAATTTAACATAGCAGCGACAGTCTGTTTCATGCTTTAGACGCACTCATCAGGACACATCTACATCTGGCCTGACGATTGCGTCTAACATGAAAAACAGCCTGTCGCCTTAAATATTCACTTTTTATATTTTCATTGCTCTATCTCTGATATTGAGCACTTTATCCCATAAATATAGCAAACCTTAATACTATATTTCATCATATATATATATAT
>CAHIKZ030000747.1:1162500-1165000 GCA_903632075.3 Acanthosepion pharaonis | reverse complement strand
AAAAAAATGTATATATAAAGGATTGGTATTGGGTTTTTTATAAGGTGTGTATGTATTTTTATTTAGATCTAATGTTATATCTAGGAAGTCTACTTTTTTTATACATCCTAAATCAAATCACCCCCCATCTATAATTAAACATATACCGTTATCTATCAGTAAACGAATTAGTACAAATTCAGCAAATGACAAGATTTTCGATGAGCATATCAATTCCTATAATAAGGCTCTAAAAGATAGTGGCTACAAAAACCCAAAACTAACTTATATAAAAAATGAAAATGGAAAGCATAGAAAAAACAGATGTAAAAAGATTATTTGGTATACTCCCCTATATAACCAAATGGTAAAGAACAAATTAGGACATAAATTCCTCGCATTAATAGTCAAGCATGAAAGTAAACTAAGTACTATTTTCAATAAAAACACACTAAAATTGAGTTATAGCTGTACAAAAAACTTAGAAAAAATCATTAATAACCATAATGCTAATATCTTAAATAAACACTTATACCAAAACCAAAAAAGTTTAGACAATGGAAAAATTAAGATAAAAACTGATGGAAATAAACAAAAACTATGTAACTGTAGAAACCCTCAAAATTGCCCACTACAAAATAAATATCTGAATCATTAGTATACCAATGCAATATCTCTTCGATTGAAAGTCCTGATAACATAAAAATATATATAGGTTGCACTAGCCATGAATTCAAAAAAAGATTCAACCAACATCAAACTTCATTTAGAATAAATAGATATAAAAATCAGACATCTCTCTCAAAATATTTCTGGCATCTAAAAGAATCAAATAAAACTCCTACAGTAAAATGGAAGTTAATAAGAAAAGCTAGAATTTGTAGGTCATTAAACGACCCTTGTCCTCTATGCATACACGAGAAACTATATATTACTAAGTTTATAAAAAATAAAAATTTACTGAATCAGAGAAATGAAATAGCTATTATGTGCCGTCATTGTCAAAAATTTTCCTTAAATAATATATATATAAAAAAAGTCTATTAGAATAACAGTGAAAATATTTTAAACTTGTATTTAAAATTTTAAAATTTAAATTGTAGTTAAAACGAATTCAAACCTAAGCATCTTTTAAAAATTGTAGTTAAATAAAATGTATGCTAACCGAAACACCTCTATAATAAATGTACTACAGGCACTTGAATGAATCCAATAAAACACCTACTGAAAAATGAAATGATAACAAAAGCTAGATGATGTAGGGTAGTGTACGACCCATGTTCTTTGTACATACATATGAAACTTTATTACTTATGTTACATATATTTGAAATAAATAAATTAATTAATTAATAAATAAAGTTTACTAAATCTGAGAAATGACTTAGCTAGTTTTGTTGTAAGTGCCATTAATATTACTTAAATAATATTTAAATATAAAAGTTTAAAAATTGTAATTTACATATACTTTGATATGGAAAAATAATTTTACTCACTATGAGTAATTTTCCTTCAGTTATAAAGTAATATAGTCTATTAAAACTAACAATGAAAATATTTTAAAATTTTAAAGTTGTAATTTTAAAATTGTAATTAAAATTGTAGTTAAATAAAATGAATTATAACTTCTTTTAATTAGTACTAAACGCACCTAAAAGAATCCCAAAAAAACACCTATAGTAAAATAAAATTAATAGGAAATGCCATAAGATGTAAGCTTTTGAATGACCCATGTCCTTTGTACTTACATGAGAAACATTATATTACTAGGTTTATATATATATAAAAATAAAAGTTTACTAAATCAGTAACCATTTTTGCCGTCATAGTCGTAAATTTTTTATAAAAAAAAAATGTAACCTCATACTTAAACTTGATGTTAAAATAATCCTACATAATATAATGGATTCTAATACATTTAACTGTTCTTAAAAAGAATATAGTATAATAAAAATTAAAAAGGAGAATATTTCAAATCGTAGTTAAATAAAATGTATTACGATCTGAACACCCCCGAAAATCTTTAAATTTATAAATGGAAAAAAAAAAAATGCCGTAAGAATTTTTTTACCGTTAACAATAATTTTTTTTTTAAAAATCCAGACGACATCCATTCAACGGATGTCAGTTTTCATTGAAAAATACATCCCTACCCCTTACCAAATTGATACAATGATACTGACATAAGGAAAATCTAGACATCCCTTGTCCAATTCAAGTAGAATATTCTGTAACCATGGAAACGTGATTTTAGCTGTGTCTTTAAAACCCGGTAATTTTTAAAAGTTACTCCAAAATTCGCTTGAAGATGAAATGGAACTAATGCTTTTAATTTAATTGCAAAATTAAATTCGGGTCTTTTAGCTTCTATTTTTGAAACATGGTTAGAACTGTGTAGCAAAAAAACAACATATTTTAAATCAATTAATTTATAATATTGATGCTCTGTATATTTTACATTGAGCACTATTTTGTAAAAATAAAAATATCTATAAGAACACCGGATTTTATATCTTACTGTT
>CAHIKZ030000747.1:1150000-1160000 GCA_903632075.3 Acanthosepion pharaonis | reverse complement strand
GCTAATATCTTGAAGAAAGGTTTTCTATCTGAGAACGTGAGACGTTACATAGAGTCATATGAAAATACCCTCACTACTAGAAGCCATTACTCTACTTTCTAGTGAAAGTTTTGGTACAAGAAGCTTATAAGTACCTCGGTGTAAATGACGGTGAAGGAAATTGCCGTAAAAAAAGAAATAAGTTGTACGAAAAGAGTACTATAGAAGGGTGCGACTGATATAAAAACTGAAATGAATTCTCAGGAGAGAATTATGGCCATTAGTGGCCTTGCTATCCCAGTGGTTCAATATAGTTTCAACATTTTGAATCGGACTCTAAGTGACATCAGACGAATTGATTCTAAGACAAGAAAGCTTATTTCTAAGCGTAAAATGCATTATCAAAAGGCTGATGCAGACCATCTATACATCCTCCGTAAAGAAGATTGAAAATGACATATTAAGCTAGAATTGTCATACAAGATAACCATTAGCTTTCTAGCATACATGGAAACAACAAATGACTGCATGATACAATTAGTCAAACAAAACGTAAACAAAATATATATTCAATCATGAAAGAATTTTAATATTTAGGAGATTCTGTAGAAAATCAAAACAGAACCCTCAAACCAAATGTTGCAGCAAAAATAATGAAAAAGAAAGCGAAGGTTAAAGCTCTTGAACAGATGAAACAAAACTGGCAAAACAAAAAACTATATGGTCAATATCCAGAACGTGATAATAAAGCCGATGTTGATAAAGTTAATACTCATAGATGATTACAGACATCTAGATTAAAGGCTGAAACGGAAGGCTTTATTCTGGCAGCGCAAGACCAATCTGTTTACTAACAACTTTGAAGCAAATATCATATATAATAATATGGATCCATAATGCAGGTTCTGTAACAAATATCAGGAAACCATAGACTATTTAATCCCAGGATGTTATGTACTTGCGCCATATGAACATAAAATCATCATGATATAGTGGGGTAATATTGGAAATGATGTGAATAAACAGTGGTATGAACATCACCCAGCACCGGTTGCAGAAATAGACGACATCATAATTGAATGGAAATAAACCATCTTTACTGACAGGAAGATTGAATCAAATAGGCTGGACATAATTGTCAAAATCCGAAAAGAAAAATTTACCTACTAATTGATATGGTGGACTGTGACATTACAACCAATGAATTTGGAAACTATCATAATATCGAAGACCTGAAAATCGAAATAAAAAAATGTGGAAATTGAAAACAATAATAGTAACGGTCATTGTTGGTGTGCTTGGAATGATAAAACAAGGAACACAACAACACATTGAAAAATTCCCTGGAAATCTCAGCTCAAGAGAAATACAAAAATTGTTTTGATAAGTACAGCCCACACACTAAGAAGAACATTGTCCATGTAACGATGTTGATGTTATGGGAGTTAGAAAAACAAATCATGAAATGTAGCAATAACAACACACCACTACCTGCCTGAGGTCTTCTCGAAGACTTGGTAGGTAGTGTAACCATAGCAAAAATTGAAATATAAAGATGAAAATAATAATAATAATAACAAGAAGAAGAAGAAGAAGAAGAAGAACAACAACAACAACAACAATACTGAACGAGTCATACAAAGCCAGAAGTTGACTATTCTTTGGGAGTTTACCATTCATACTC
Source organism: Acanthosepion pharaonis (assembly GCA_903632075.3). Taxonomy (NCBI): domain Eukaryota; kingdom Metazoa; phylum Mollusca; class Cephalopoda; order Sepiida; family Sepiidae; genus Acanthosepion; species Acanthosepion pharaonis. Next base: position 1,158,337 of record CAHIKZ030000747.1, on the reverse strand, counting down.
ACAGACATATAAAACTAGACATTATGCATACGTACATAACACGGTGAAACACCAGTTCTCTCGCGATAACTGAAGTTAAGCATCGCCAAGTCTGGTCAGTACCTAAATGGGGGGAATGTTTGGGAATATGCGGGTGCTGTAATAGATAACGGCTCGGAATTGTTAATCGGAGAGCCGAGTTCAAATTTGAGTTGGTTTCGTTATTTGCCCTTACGCGCAAATACATTTAGGAAAGGTAAGAATACACCACTTCTTCCCCAGCTATAGATTAATTAGTAAGACTAGTATAGCTTTAAATAATTATCTTCCTCCACACCCACCAAAATATTATAACAATCTAAAAATATATTCTTGTTTTAAATAATTTGCAAAGCGTTCACTAAACGTAAAAAGAAACAATCAATCCAGATTAATAATAATAATAATAATTAATATACACATTTGCTATAATAGAATAATAATAGAACAATAACAATAATAATTAATAATAATAATAATACTATAATAATATAATTTAATAATGTAATTTAATAATATAATACTATAATAATAATTCGAATCAATCAATCATAAATCAAGATTAATAATAATAATAATAATTAATATACATTTACTATAATATAATAATAACAATAATAATAATAAAAATTAATAATAATAATACTATAATATTATAATAAAATAATATAATATTATAATACTATTTTATAATACTATAATAATAATAAAATCAATCAATCATAAACCCAGATTAATAATAATATAATAATAATAATAATAATAATAATAATAATAAATATACACATTTAATATAATAATAATAATAATAATAATAATAATAATAAAAAAAATAATAATAATAATAATAATAATAATAATAATATACACATTTTCTTCTGGGTCCCAACCAGAGCCCTAAGGCTATGGTTTCATGACATTCTCCACAGATTCTTTTTCTAAAAAAAAAAGATTAATAATACACACATTTTACATAGATATAGAACTTTGTAATGTGCAAGCTGCACTTGCCAGTACATTTTTGGTGAATCTTTTAGGCATGAGCTCCCCGAGACCCCTTCAATGAGTCTATCGGACCCTTTTCCAATAAATGCAAAGGCTCCAACTCCAAATCGAATTATTCATTTATCGATTATTCTTTGCCACAGTTTTTAGATTTCCACTTCAAAATTCTTGTATTTTGATAGATTTTTGAAGATCTTCAAAGATACATTAAAATTTGCAGGGACTGTCATATCAATAAGGAAGCCCATTCTATTTTTGTGGTCTTTGATCACGATGTCTGGGTGATTAACTTTGATTGCTCTCTGTGTGTGTATTGTATAAGTCGGTTAATAGTTAACAGCCCCACTCCACGCGGGATGTATGTGTCACAAGGCCGAATTTATCGTGGGTTCTCTGAGCCCGTGGGTTTGGCCAAACATATTCCCTTAGAACCCGCATAAACGGGTTCAGGGTCCGTCTACCTCCCCGGACAAAACTTTGCCCTCAGCAAAGTCTCGTCTGGGTTCCTCTCTGCCAAGGCAGAGAGTTCGATAGTTGAACAGGCTAGAGCAATGTTTGTATAAGTCTGTTATTATTATTATTATTATTATTATTATTATTATTATTATTATTATCTTACATTATAGCGCTTATTAATTCACCTATATTATTATAGTCATTTATAAATATATATAACGCTATATTTTTAATGATATCAATTGTATTTTTTTTTATTTCTATAATTTATAAAATCTATGTAAGTTATTGTTGTCGTTGTTGTAAACAGTTCTCCTTAATATCGACAAGAATTAATCAACAGGCAAAATTATCTGATATTAATTTTTGGCGTAATTTAGAATGCGCTTGATAATTTGCCCGTCATGAGCAAAAGCCGAATCACAAGTTTGCAGTTAAAGAATACAAATCCATTACATAAATTCCTCTTAATTGAAGCATTTTAGCAAACATAGAAGAGACGTTTTTTAAACGGTGAATGGAATTTCTTCGCAAACTTTAAGAATAACTATCTCTTTCTGTTAACAGACTTGACATTTTGGGCATGAAGTCTTTCCCGAAATATGTGTTGAATTTGGAAATGAAAACAAAATGGAATATGAATTCAAAGAAAATGATTTTTTATTTTTAATTTATTGCATATAACTATTAATTTTACAGAAGCTTTTAAATAATTTAATTTCTGTAATTTAAAACATCATTTAATCCGGGTTCAGTGTTATTAATTTTCTATAGACAATCTATTAAATTAAGGACAGGAATGAAATAACTCCATTAAGACCTATTATATATTCAATCGATTCATTATGGCACTTGTTTAAGTGAGATTTCCTTTTCTGTACCTCAGCAACAGGAATTTAAGCGCACTACTAAAATAGCAATTAGGTCTCATCGTTTTATTATTGAAATACCTAGGTTGTAACCGTAAGTTCTATTCTAACAGTTTCTTCTCATCAGAGTTTTCAGACTCCAAACGAACTGTATAAAGACCAACACTGGTACATTGGACCCCAATCCAGGTATGTCTGCATCCCAAAAATGTATATATATATATATATATATATATATATATATATATATATATATGTGTGTGTGTGTGTGTGTGTGTGTGTGTGTGTGTGTGTGTGTGTGTGTGTGTGTGTGTGTAAAAATATATGGATATAGATCCGACAGTATGAAGAAAATATACTGAAAAAAAAACAATCCTAATATGCGATTATGCTGTTTTAATGTTTAATATCAACGTCGGACGTTTCGGTCTAATACATCATCTTCAGATATATATATATATATATATATATATATATATATATATATATATATATATATATATATATATCCAACTATAGGATTGGTGTATACTGAATAAATTCCAAGAACCAAAAAATACTATTTTTAAAGGGTGCTCAATACAGACAAGAGCAAATATAATGATTTATTCGGAAATTATAAGATAAAAATGTGATAAAATCACTACAAAAATAGCCCTTTTTTTCAACACTTCTGGTGTCTTATCAAGTTGTTGGTGTTGAATGTAGAATAAAGGGTTTTAAAAGGTTTAAATTAATCAAACACCCCTCGCGAGGGGAAACACTGTTACATAAGCTGGAATGACTAATCAAAATACAATTATATGAGAATTCAAAAAACTTGACAACGAACTTTCGTTATAATAATTATTTAATGCTTTAATGTTATGGTTAGACTAAAATAGAATTTATTCTAAGTAATTAATATTAAATTATATTATAAAATTAAAAATTAAAATTCAAAATAACCAATTTTAAATTTTAATCTACATTAAGTTTAAAATTATACAGTTATTTAAAGAAGAAACAGAAGAAAAACTGCATGTTTTTTATTTATTTATTTTGTTTTTATTGAAATTAAGTTGGAATAAACAGTAAGGTTTAATGCTACTCTGAACTCTGTTACAACTTAGATACATTTGAATGGAAGATATGAGTTAGGGACGGTGAAATCTTCCAAAAGACGATACACACACAATCAGATTATAAAACACAAACACGCGGACATATGTAGATATATATATATACAAATATAGATAACTATACTCGTTTCGAAAAACCTTCGAATTTTTGATTTGCTAATAATCAAATCAATCTCGAAGGAAAAAAAGGTTTTAAAAAAAGAAAGAGCTAGAAACATGAAAGTCTGTCGAAAAAAATTGCACAGATGCAGGTTTGAAGCCCAAAGAAAAAACCCCGACACGAGTAAAGAACTAACTAAATAAAGAGCTCAATACAACCGTAGAGCAGACCTAGATAAACCTAGTGAGTCAGACAAACCTACCCAGGTTTCACCTAAGCGGATCGTCCCTGGGTAGGTTTGTCTGGCTGGAGACTACCAGGTTTATATATATATATATATATATATATATATATATATATATATATATATATATATATATACGTTTGGTGAGCGACTTAATTTTCATTGGCTACCCAATTCGTCGGGCACAAGATATAGATTATTGTTTAGAAATAAGCTTTCCGTTCCTATTCTATTTTTTTTCACACCTCTGAGTAGACAAAGTCAATAAATAATTGTTGTCGGTATAAATAGCTATTCGATTGAGGTAATTTGGGATTTTTATTCTATATAATTAATATGCTCTGTTATAATAAATACATTCATCTCTTTTTGTGGATCAGTTTAATATTCTATATTATTAGGATTCACTTGGATTATACCAACGGATTATTACCAGTATATATATATATATATATATATATATATATATATATATATATATATATATTATATATAGAAAAATATAAAAAAAAACAAACAAAAATCCTAATATGCGATTATGCTGTTTTAATGGGCGATGTTGATCAAAATAAAATTCTTTTCGTTTTTCATTCAAAATACTCAAATTTTAGGAATACGTTTTCACAACATCGCCCACGTGACGACGACGTGATCATATTTAAACGGAACGCTGATCTTATAAAAGATTTCAGTTATCTGTTTGGATTGGTATTGCTTTTATGTCCATCGTCTTTTTCATGTTGAATTGTATATGGTCTATGTTAATTATGTTTTATGAATATGTCCTGAATATGGTCTATTAGACCGAAACGTCCGACGTTGACATTAAACATTAAAACAGCATAATCGCATATTAGGATTTTTGTTTGTTTTTTCAGTATATTTTTCTTCATACTGTCGAATCTATATCCATATATTTGCTTACACACACACACACACACACACACACACACACACACACACACATATATGTGTGTGTGTGTGTGTGTGTGTATTTTAATTGGGATCAAATACAGATCAAATATGATTGGATAAAAACAAATAGGTAACGTTTATTAATCAAACATGTTTCATTTTTATTAAAGCTTCATCAGGGAATGGTTTTCATTGATTAATCAGGTTTCACGTGCATTTGACTTGTTAAACAACGTTTGTACAATTTATGACATTCCGAATTCAAGGGCAGACAACGTGTCCATTCGAAGCTGCAAGAAATTAACCGATTTCACGTTTATACTGAAAAAAAGAAACCCCGTAAATATTGCTTTATGTATACAAGTGTATAACAACTTATAGTTTGCCTATGTGAGATTCGGCTGATAATGTATGTTCGTAAGTGTCTGTCTCGAATGTAGACATTGCGTTTGGTGTTTTTTTTTATTTTTACTGTGTTGATTTATATCACCAATCCATTCTTAAAGAATCTAACATATGTTTGTCCAAAACAAATGGTGTTTACGTAAAAACGTTCCCATATCAAGATCTCCTTTTTCCTCAGTAAAGAATTCTCATTCTCTTTCACTCTCAATAACCCCTCGGGTTTTATGGCATTATCACCTTGTCTAGGGTTAAATTATATTGAAATATTCAACTATCGTTTTCTTAATTATCGAAGTGTTTTTATCAAATCATATATCAGTGTACTTCAGAACCTTGTTTATCTGAAAATTTTCTTTAATATAAATAGTTTATAAATTTCAAGCTTGTGATGCTTCATTGAATGCGAAGGATACATTATAAGAAAATAACTATTATTAGCACTAATATAGTTTGGTAGATTTTTTAGTTTGATAGATGTTTTAAGACTGTTTTTGTTTTTGGGTAGCAAGTGTTATTTCCTATTTGTTCACGTCTAGAAAGTATAAAAAAATGGTTCATTTTTTTTTTCTCCAAACTGCTTTTGTGACCAGAATATTTCTGAAATTTATTAGGTTTGTGCAAAAATAATGACGTAATAATGCCGTTTTTTGACGTACTTTTCTACGTTCAAAAACGACATTCTTACGCCATTATTTTTGCACCAACCTAATAGCTATTCAAATTGGGAGAAGTGGTGAATGTGAACATTCTCGTTCACCCAAAATAGGAACAAAACGACATATGATTCAAAACTAGCATTTATTTCTTCTAGGATTACACAAGAACATTCTCGTTCACGCAAATTAGGATCAAAACGACGTATGATTCAAAAGTAACATTTATTTATTTTTGGATTACACAAGAACATTCTCGTTCACGCAGAACAGAAACAAACAGACGTATGATTCAAAAGTAGCATTTATTTATTCTTGGATTACGCAAGAACATTCTCGTTTACGCAAAATAGGAATAAAAGGACATATTCAAAAGTAGCATTTATTTATTTTTAGATTTCTCAAAAACGATATATGATAGACACAGAAAAAATGCGTCTGCCTGATGCTTACGTCTTGATGCCATCTGTGGTGAATGCATCTATCAACGACGAATTGTCTGCACTTGGACTGCTAGAAGTAAACCAAACTTTCGGGCATGCGTTCCTTGTATTTGTATTTCCTTCTATATTGCTAGAACGTTCTAGAAATTCTTGAAAATTTTCGAAAGTTCTTGCAACTTCTCGAAAGGTCAAGAAAATTATTCTTCAGCAACTCGCCCTAAATCTGTCCTGGATATAAAGGAAAAATAGGTTATTTTCAAAACAGCGATGTTTCGGCCAGAAAAGCAATCACTGAAGAGAATAATAGTCAATTCCTTTGTTTTGTAGACGCACGCAATTAGGAAATAATACGTACTTACCAAAGACCCAAAGTCAAGATTTTGTTAACTAACAGTCTTTTGCTTGCCTTCTTTTAGGCTCAATGGTACGTAGTCGTACCACTTCTTGGATATTTCTCGGAATGTAAACATTATTATTATTATTATTTTCTTTGATTTCTGGCGTTTACACATTTCTTTCCGGGTCCCGCCCAGGGATCTAAGGTTAGAAATGGCGTCATGACACTTTCCACTGACAAAAAAAAAAAAAAATTAAATTACATAGATAAGCCCTTCGTAAGGTGTGGGCTGTACTTGTCAGAACAATTTTTTGTATCTCCTTGAGGCATGGACTTCCAGGAATCCCTTCAATTAGTCTACTGCAATCTTTTCCAACCAGTCCTAGGGCTCCAACTACAACAGGGATTGTTGATGTTCCCATATGCCACATTTTCGAGATTTCTATTTCAAGGTCCTTGTACTTTGACATATTATTATTATTATTATTATTATTATTATTATTATTATTTCCTTTGATTTCTGGTGTGAACACTTTTCTTTCTGGGTCCTGCCCAGATAACTAAGGTTAGAAATGCCATCACGACATTTTCCACTGACAAAAAAAAAAAAAAAATATTTTACATAGATAAAGCCCTTTGTAAGGTGTGGTCAGTAATCCAGGAATCCCTTCAATTAGTCTACTGGAATCTTTTCCAATCAATCCGAGGGCTCCAACTACAACAGGGATTGTTGATGTTCTCATGTGCCACATTTTTCAGATTTTGATTTCAAGGTCCTTATATTTTGATAGATTTTTTAAGATCTTCAAAGATACATTTCAGTCTGCGGGGACTGCCATATCAATAAGGAGGCACTTTTTTCTGTTTGCCTTCTCTAATAACAATGTCTGGGCAATTAACTTTGATTTTTCTGTGTGTATTGCGTCGTCCCATAAAACTGTTACCGGGCCTGGCTGGTGTTCATACCAATTTCTTGCTGTTTCCTTCCCGTAGAAGTTGCAGATTTTCCAGTGCTGATATTGGCCAACTATGTCATGCCGGGTTTTATACTCAGTGGGTGCCAATACCGTGCAACCTGATACAAGATGATCAATTGTTTATTATTATTATTATTATTATTATTATGTCCTTGAATTTTTTTTTTTGTATACACATTTTCTTCCGGGTCTTAACCAGAGACCTAATCTCAGAATCATCAGGAAATTTTCCACTAATCAAAGAAACCTAAAATCATACACATTCTACATAGATAAAGCACTTCGTTATGTGTGGGCTGTACTTGTGAGTACAATTTGTTGTATTTCTTTAAGGTTTGTCTAACAGGGATCTCTTCAATGAATCTATCGGAATATTTTCCAGTCAATCCGAGTGCTCCAAATACAACTGGGATTACTGATGTCCTCATGTGCCATATTTTTTTTTTTAGATTTCCACTTCAAGATATTTGTATTTTCATCGTTTTGGGGGATATTCAAAGACGCATTACAATTGACAGGGATTGCCATGTCAACAAGAAAGCACATTCTCTTCTTGATGTCTTTGCCCACAATGTTTAGGCGATGAGATTTGATTGTTCTGCATATATGTATATATAAAGTCCCATACAATTGTTACAGGTCCAATCTCTGTAAACAGATTGGGGTGATGTTCATGCCACTTTCCTTCCCTATCATGCCGAGTTTTATATTCAGCGGGTGCAACACTGTGCAACTTGATACAAGATGGTCAATTATTTTCGGTTATTTATCATATTATTTATTTCGTACTAACA
>CAHIKZ030000747.1:1140000-1145000 GCA_903632075.3 Acanthosepion pharaonis | reverse complement strand
ACCCAATTTCGTGGTATGTTTTTTAGGCACTTGCCACACGCTGGGATCGATCACCTTCCTAATAAATCGATCATATGAACATCCTAACCACTCTTGGCCACGTGCCCATTGTATGTATTAATACAATACAACAGGCACTGAAAATTTTATCAACGCAGGTGCTCAAACTGGTGTACATCACAATTTACACAGCTTTGAAGTTTACATTCCACGTTTCGGCAAATATTTTTGCACACACAAATTTCTTGAAATGCTTCCCTGATGGAATTATTCACTTCTTTAACACTGTGGTTTTAGACTATAAACATTGTCCTTGAGTACTCCGCAAAAGAAAAAAAATCACCTGCCTTAACCGATCGAGCCGCGGAGAATCAAGGTCGGTTAAGGCACGTCAGGCTATATGACGTGTTCCGTATAGGATACACGTTCGATTCCTGTTGGAGAACGAATATTTTCTATGAAAATTTCTCGGATATTCAGGTCGGTAAATGTTATTAATAATGTTTATTATAAAACAGAACATTTACTTAAATGTTTGTATCTATAAAAAGAATGTATAAACATAAACGTGCCTTAAAATAATTGTCGGACTTTGTTTATTTCATAATATATATATATATATATATATATATATATATATATATATATATATATCGCGCCCTGTAATTTGTCCCCAAAATGGTTTCGCCGAAAAATCGACTTTTAATTTCTTCAAATTGTTCACTTCACTGATTACAAACCTAAAAAAATTAAAGGTGTATAACTCTTATATATGAATGGTGCTTTTCTTAAATTAGACATCGTCTAAACAATAACATGTTAATTCGATTGTCGCCTATTTACGATAAAGAATGATTGACCACATGTCAGTTTTTCTGTTTGATGTTGAATCAAGGAAAGCCATTGTCTTTTTGTCAGGCAGCGATATAAAGTCCGAATAAAAATAAATATATAAATAAATATATATTAACAGATACAGAAGACTTATTCTATTTATTTTTAAAAATCTCCCCCCCCCCAAAGCAAGGCGATAATGCCACTAGAATGCAGGGGATTACAGGGAGTGAAAGTTAAAAAGAATACGAAAACAGGGATCGGGAAGGAGAGAGCAATGAAGAAACTGGGTTCAAGACGACAGAAGATGCTGAATGACATTAGATTTAAACTTTTGAAGTTTGTAGTTATCGGAGAAGCAAGGAAACGGAAGACCGTTTGTGAAGAATAGCGAGACGTACAGCAGGGACATTAGACGAAATATGGCAAATGAATAAACCCAAACTATTAAGCAACACCATTATTACGCAGAGGAAGAATTCATGGATGAATTTACGGAAGAATAGTTTTTCATTACTGTAAATGAACAATTTTTGTAATGATACATAATGTAAATATAAAAAAAAAATATTCAGATGTAACTGTTATCTCCCTTTAATTTTCTAATATTTGATTTCCAAGGAAATTCGACGAGGAGAAGATTCGATTTAACGCTTTCAGTGAAGCCAGTTTTTTGGGGCAAATGACGTTTGCTGTTACGATTTCCCCCTCCCTTTATATATATATATATATATATATATATATATATATATGTGTGTGTGTGTGTGTGTGTGTGTGTGTGTGTGTGTGTGTGTGTGAAAAGAGACAAAAGGAAACCTTATTTAAAGCGACGCGTTTTGTCCTCTAATAGACTTTATCAAGGTAGATCCGAGGATTTTATTTTGTGACATGTATTTATATATAAGAGCAAAAATTTTATTTGTTTTTCAGTTTTGCTATAGGTATTCTTCGCAATATGGGCAATTTTCATAAGTGCGTTAATGTATCAACGACCAGCACTGTGTACCAGTCTTGTAGGCCAGACATATTCTCCGTGCTAAGTAAGACTAATACGGATTATCATGGTTTTGGAATCAATATATATGTGCCTTGTGGTTTAAAGAGTAAAGACTCGGAAGTAACAGTTGGGGATCCAAGTTCGAATTCACCTCGAGTTTTTTTTACATTCACATACATACCTTTAGAAAAGTTATGAATCTATTTTATCCCCGACAACTATGAATTGAATTGCAGGCCCGGCTGGATCTTATAGCCTTGGTTGGCAACCAGTCTACTGGAGAAAGAAACGGCAACCATCTGCAAAAGACATTATGAATTTAAAAAAAAAAGGAAAATGCCTCTCTTATTAAAAATAGAAAGTAATTGACTTAGAAGAAAAAATTCTCTAAAGTGTTGCCATCGAATTTCATCAAAATATAAATCTACACCCTGGGTTGTTCTTAATATCTCATTTCCTGATAGAATTACTACGAACCCAAGCCCAGATACATGACCACAAATATACAAAAAAAAAAAAAAAGAAAGAAAAAAAAACGGTTAACCAACACGTACCACAGCCAATATTTGCAACGGAAAGCTTAAATGTATCAAAGACCAGCACTGTGCACCAGTCTTGTAGGCCAGACATATTCTCAGTGCTAAGACTAATACGGATTATTATCGTTTTGGAATCAGTATATAAATGCCTTGTGCTGTAACGGATAAAGGCTCAAAAAAAAAAAAAAACTGGTGAGCCGAGTTTGAATTCCAGCCTTAGTGTTTTTGTTTTTTTTTTGTTTTGCATTCACTTACATGCAAACACCCTTGGAAAATGTACAAAGTTATCTTTTCAGAACGGAGTTTACATCTGTTCTGACGAGTGGTTACATCTATATAGCCAGGAAACATCAATGTAAATATGAGTTAAGTGAAAAACTTTTTTTCGTATTAAATCTATATTTCTGAGATGAGGTATTATGTACACTATTTACATTATTCGGACAATTGTCCTCACCTTTTTCGCTATGTTTATCACAACGTTTCGGTCGTTGTACGCTCCGGCCTACTTCAGGTGGCTGGAATCTCGAACTGAACCCTTTATTTCGCTCACTGTGGTAGACTGTTCTAGTTCCATGTGCCATGTCTAATGGATGTCAGTTATCTCAATTAATTCCCATCTGAAAGTTCTCCACCGCCTTAACCAGGTATTGAACACACACTCCTGGGTCCTGTCACTGGATCTACCTAACGCTTTTATCCACTGTGCTATGTGTCCTTGAGGACATCTGTGTATGAATTTCTGGGACTTAATGTCTTCAGCAACCATTTTACCAGTGCTCATATTGCAATTTTTGGAATTCTCTGAGATTTTATAACTTAAATTGGACTCTAATTTAAACAATAAGAATGTATAATTACTTTCCAAGGTTAAAAGAAGAATCGTGATGAATTCTATCATAAACGAAAATGATATGTTAATAATTAATTAATCACAGCTAAAGATCGGAAGCTTATGAAGGATTGAAATTAAGTTCAAATATATATATATATATATATATATATATATATATATATATATTATTCCAGGTTCATGTTCCAATTTATTCAAGATGATCTTCGCCCTCTCTAAACTTCTAACTTTCTGTCCCTGAGCAACAAATAGTCTCATATGTTTCATGGACGATTTTCTTTTCAAGTGGGTAGTGGTTAGAGAAAAAAACATTCTGCCCCTCAATAATGGTAGCAAGATTTCCATCTTCAATGTTCATTCATGAACCATCAAAAGAACGGTGAATAACTTTAAAAAGGTAGAAACAGTGGAGAGGAAAACTGGATCAGGAGGTCACAGCAGGAAGAGGGATCACCATTTTAACTTGGAGCTAAATAAATCAAATAGAAAAGATCCAACTCAATTCATAATCGTGAGGTTGGAACTTTTGAGGTCCGTTGAATAACCTTTTAATTGTTGTTTCCTCAAGTCAACCCTGACCCGTGTGTGTAGGACCCCAGCTATGGGCAAATAGCGAACCCCAAAAACAAAACACTAAGAATATAAATATACTTATATTGTAAAAATGTTAACATTACATTTGTATATAAAAATTACCAAAAATACAGCGTGAAATGGATAAATTGTCGTCTAAACGAAGCAGAAATGAAAATAACCATCATAACTCATTTTAACAGATATATTTACCAAAGTTACACAAAAATATCGTAAAATCCTAAGAAGTAAAAGTATTTAATAAAATCTCCATTAGCTTCAACCACAGTCTACAGATGACTTCGGAATCTCCTGTAACTCTTCTAGGCTGTCACCTTATTTAAGTTGATGAATGCTGCCATAATCCTTGCCTTTACAAGGAGTTTGGTTGGTCTCTGGCTCACCTGCATCCCACACATAATCAAAATGGTTGTAATCTGGGGGGTCAGGTGGCCAGATGTAAGGACATAGGATCTTCCAGCAGCCATCCTTTTAACCCTGGGCAGCACAAGACACTTGATGTAGGCCTCCATGTTGAGTATGATGCCTTTTGGGAGGATGAATGTAGACATCACTAATGTACTGTCGGTAATTCTACTATAAATATGTACAGGGTGCGATGGTTAAATTTTCGCCATTTTATATTTTTAATTTCGCGCATGCGCATTGTTTGTTTTTGTATTTTTCGACTGCAAAGTAGAGTAGGGTCAGTTGGGCACCGTCTGTGAGTAAAAAAACATCACCATGTTACAATTTCCTCTGCCAGAAATTTCGAAACGGCACGATGTATTGCTTGGCATTCGCGCCGGTAGCTCCAGTACGAAAATTTCAAAGTGTTTCGGTGTCAATCTAAAGTGCAGATAAATCGGAAACAGATGAGTCTAATGGAGGATTACGTAGGTACGGATGATCGGAAAACGAATTTTGATCGTCCTGATAAGAAAATCACCCCGGAATTTGTTGGCTTTCGCTCTTTTTCTTTTTACTTATTAGTCTATCTTCGAGATTTTATCTTGTTTATGGGTATTTAAATATTTATATTAGTAAGTACAAATGTCTGAGTTGCTAATTCTGTTATTTTACACACACACACACACACACACACACACACACACACACACACACAATATATATATATATATATATATATATATATATATATATATATATATATAAAGAGTGAAATTAATAACAACTGGCCGAC
>CAHIKZ030000747.1:1120000-1137500 GCA_903632075.3 Acanthosepion pharaonis | reverse complement strand
TATTTTTCTTATGCAGTGTTACTTTAAAAACATGCACATATCCACTACAAAATTGTACCATTTTCTATTGGATATGTGCATTTTCTATTGTAACTCTACATAAGATAAACGTATATGTGTATGTGTGTGTGTGTGTATTTATAAAAATTCTTAAATACATTAAATAAAATGCTGTACGTAATTTTATATACATGTTTATATACACACAAACACACACATATACACTGCCGAAACTTACTTCAACTCTGATGGTTAATGTTTTATTCATTTCAAAATATGTTTCTAATTACAATATAAATTAGTTTTATTTTGTACGTTTTATGCAGAATTTATATCTCTTTTGAATGATGTAAAAATTGTATATTTTTCTACAACTGGAAAATTTGTAATGCTATATTAATGGAATATATCAAAATTTGCCGGCAAAATAAGTTTAAGTTTGCGTGGTTATTATTATATTAAAAGGCTAAATGTTATTTTAACTGTCAGCAAAAAAAACCCAAAATATTTATCAATATTTAGTGCCGTAACCTTTAATCTTAATTACAGCATTATATACGTTATGCTTGATAAGTGAGCACAAAAATCATTTGGAATTCTCTGTTATATTTGCTTAATATAAACGTATAATTGGACTAAATTTATCGCTTTTTTTTGGCGTGAACTCATTTAGAAAAATAATTCCATAAATTTTCAATCGAATTAAAATCTGCACTCCATATTATCCTGATCAAAAAATTTCATTACTTTTTTGACTTTGTAAATTGGGCTATTATCTTGTTGATAGTACCAAGTGGCATTTGGTCAGTCAAATATGTCAGATTATGTTCCATAACTAGCTGCATATAGCCAATCTTTTTCTATCCTTATCTTGGTACAGCTTCCAAGATTGAACACAAGTCGTTTGGCAGCATTTTAATTGCTTGCTTCTGTTCAAAAAGGAAATGTTTTGTTGATGAAGTAACACTATTTTTTATCTAATCACTGGGCTAAGACTTCCCATACCGAATTAATTGTATAACAATGCTCAGTTATTACACTATAATGCATTAATGACCAGTCATGTGAATACCCATTTAGCAAATAATTAATAATATCCATACGGTCTTAAAATTATGTTGCTGGCAAGTCTGGATAATTTAAATTAATCCAGCATTAATATTTTTCAAGTTTTAAAGAAATATACAGTTTTTACCTCATTGGAAAGAGAAATAAATTGTGCATAAAACGTAAACAATAAAACTGACGTATTTAGTTTTATTACAAACATATGACTGAAAATGAATAAAACTTTAACCATTAGTCTTAAACTTATTTTCACCAGTGTGCGTATATAAATATATAGATTTTATAAGGCTAACTAAGATGTGGCACAAGGCCGAATTTATGGAACACCCAATGAGGATCGAACTCACTACACAGTCGTAATTACTCTAGCAAACCAAACTTACTAACAATTACGCCACTGCCGTTTTGTTTGAAACTCATCCAACATTATTCACATAATTTATTTATAGTTTTTATTTATGTACAAATATACGTACATATACGTTTGAAAATAAAATATTTTTTTTATTTATAATCCGATACTTCTTCACTTTAAACGTAATCTTTTTGTGGATTTTCATATTTATCTAGACAACTGATTTATTCACTAAACATTATATTTATTAATTTTCATCAAAATTCTAAACAAAAATATACGCTCTCTGAATATACTGGCGGTAGAGAAAATAATTAAATACACAGTTAAATAAATAAACTGTCTACTGAAATATAAGTAACTACTAAAAATAACGCTTAAATATTTAAAATTCATGCATCTCTTTCTCTCTCACTGTGTGTGTATATATATATATATATATATATATATATATATATATATATATATATATATATATATATATAATATAATATATATAATAATTAATATAATATATATAATAATTAATATATATATATATATATATATATATATATATATATATATAATTAATAAACAACAGAATCCCAAATCACCTTATACAGTGAATAGCTATATGCAACTGGGATCCACTTGGATTATATACAAACGAATTTGTTACGTTTACTTTATTTATTTATATATATATATATATATATATATATATATATATATATATATATATATATATATATATACATATATAGTCTTAGGTGTGCTATATTTCATGGGATAAAGTGTGCAATATCAGAGATAGATCGTATGTAAATATAAAAGTGAACATTGACACCACTCGTGGCCTGACGATTGCGTTCAGCATGAAACAGAGTGTTGACTTCAATGTTCACTTATGTATATATATATATATATATATATGTGTGTGTGTGTGTGTGTGTGTGTGTGTGGCGGGGTGCACTTCATCAATATTTTCGGCAATCGTCAATGTCGGTCTCTCTATGTTCCTCATTATCATGACATGACAAAGAATAAATCACCCACCTCTGACATTTAATTGGTTTATCAAGAAATACCCACAAGTCTATTTTTAATTCTTACTTTATGGGCCCCAACATTAATTTTTGGAAAACAGGTAACACATTATTTTTAAATTTTGTTAAAAATCATTTAATCACCAGTTACTTAACATCGCCCGAAGGAGTACAATCATATTATTGAAACATGAAAGCTTTAGTATAACGATTTCAACATATTTTTATTATAATCTCTTATAATAAAAATATATATATATATATATATATATATATATATATATATATATATACATATATATATATATATATATATATATATATATATATATATATATATATATATATATATATATATCGATATATGCTCGATAAATGTATCTACCATTCTATCTGTTGACTTATCTGTTTTATTATGTATGCCTGTATCTGTATACCTATTTTATTATATTCCATTCTCTGCTTAAAATAAATATAGTTAATAAGTAAAAATATATGCCAATTTATCATTCTTTCTCTAGATTTTTTCTGTGATATTCTAAGCTTACAGCGACTATACCACGAGTAAAAATGAATATACATTGATATCAAAATGATCATTTATTAGCAAATACTTCACTAAATCAATATGTTATTGCACCTTTTTTATTTCTATCTTACAATATATATATATATATATATATATATATATATATATATTAATTTATTTCAGCAGTATATCTTCATCCAACAATATTTATTTGAACAATATAGTAATATCATATTTATTTATTTTATTTTAATCCTCTCAATTCACGGATAAATTTCTTAGTTTTGTTTTAAAACTGATTAAGGAAGACATCGTAGTTTTAGTTAATTTCACTCTCATCTAAGATCCTGTACAGGAGTGAATTGGTAAACTAAAAAATGCAATGTGTAGTTGTTATTTCTTTTTTATTTTATTTTATTTTTATTTTTTTTTTTTGTAAATGCGCATGAACGCGCTCCGTTATAGTCAATTAAAATTAACATTAAGCATATGTAAATGATTTAACTTAATTTATACATATTTATTATTAATGTTTGTACATGCTCAATGTTCAATTTTTAATTAAAAAAATGTTGCATACATATAAAGTGAGAGAGACATACATACATAATGAATGCACTGAGATAGATACATAGATAGATAGATAGATAGATAGATAGATATTTATTTTCTTTCAGTTCCACACCAAATCATAGCATCCTACATATACATACACATACATATATGTATATATACATGCACATACACACACACACACAGACACACACACACACACACACACACACACACACACACATATATATATATGATTTTACTTGTTTCTTACGTTTCTCAATGGTTTTTCAATTTAGATTTATTTATTTATTCAAGACATAAAAAATGGGATTTTCTTTTTCTTTCTCTTTTTACTTTATAAAGTTTTTCAATTCTTACATACAAAAACAATGTTCATTGCTGCGTGAAATTCATCAGACACATGCAATATTGGCCCCTCCATTTCTTAAAATGTCACAGGGAGTTTCAGGACTTATCTAAAATCGACTCTATTTTCTTTACATTTTTTTTCTTTTTTTAATGGCCAAGGTCTCCTGTCTCCGTGGGCTTAGTTATCTCATTCAATAAAAAGCCTTGTGTACTCACTAGACCCTACCCTGCAATCTGTATTCACGGCACGAGTCGGATTTCAAGTTTTTATCTTCATTTAATTTCATTATTATTAAAGGGTTTTTTGTTTTGTTTTGTTTTGTTTCGTTTTTTTTTGTTTTTTTTTTTTGCAGTATAATGTCCGCTCTTGACATATCTGTTTAAAATCAAATGACGCCTATTCTCTTATATCAGTCGATCTCATTTGTAAGTCGTCACTTTCCTTTCTCTCTCTCTTTCTCGTCATCATATTTAGAGTCCGTAATAATAATATAATGTAATTTTAATAATAGCTGAAATGATAATACAAAAGTGTTATGAAAAATTCTCGGCCCTACAAGAAGCCCTTTCGCAAAAGATCCTTGCCGCCTTCTCTTGAAATAATACTTATATATAGCAGAAATTTACTTATAAAATATTATGTTATAAAAAATTCATACCGTTATTTAACATGTGTAATTACAAAAATACGCAGGTGTGGGCTTTAAGAAAGCTTTATTCAACTGAGAATACAAGGTTCGTGTATAGTGTCCTTTTATAATCCCAGTAAATAGAAATAGCTCTCTCAAAGAGGAGAGTAACAAAACAAGGGGAGACCACTCTTGAGATTTCATAGCAGCCATCTTTTTCTTGCTTCTGATAATTCTCATATCCTTTTTACCGTCTTTTCCCCCTTTTTTTATCCTTTTTTTTTTTTCTTTCTTTCCTACTACATTTCTCCTTCAACTCCACGTTTGCCATTTTTTTCTAAAATTCACTTTTCCTGCAATTTCTTTCTTTTACTATGTTCGTTATTCATTTCTTTCTTCTCTCTAACTACTATTATTTTTCTCCGGGTCTTTTTAAATCTCTTCCTCTGTTTCTTTCTTTCACGGTGTATGTTCTTATTTTTAGTACAACTCCATTATTCGTTTCAGTTCTCGTTAACTCGTTTCGATCCAGACCAATTACACATTGCCAAGAGCGAGGATTGAACTCACAATTACTATACCAACAAAGGATCTTTGCTGCCTTCTCTTGTAATAATACTTATGTATAGCAGAAATGTTACGCAGGTTTGGGCTTTAAGAAAGCTTTATTCAACTGAGAATACAAGGTTCGCGTATAGTGTCCTTTTATAGTCTCAGTAAACAGACATACATCTCTCAAAGACGAGAGTAGGGTAACAAGGAGAGACCACTCTTGATTATTCATAACAACATGTATATAATTTACACAATGGTTTCCCTATTGTAAAATCATTTCATCTTTACACTATTTACTATATTTCTTACTTTGTGTACTGCTCAGTTATTGCTAGATCGTTTTCACTGTTTCCAAATACACACTGCTCTGTCCAGGGATTGAACTGAAACCTTTATTTAACCTACAATGGTAGACAGTTCTCGTCCAGCTGACCATCTATGTAGATATCTCGTCTAGTTCTTATTTTTAGTACTGCTCAGATATTGTTTGTTCGTTTTCACTGTTTCCAAGTACACACTGCTCTGTCAAGGGATTGAACTGAAACCTTTATTTAATCTACACGGGTGGATAGACAGTTCCCCTTCCCCTGCCCATGTCTACGGATATCTCGTCTAGTTCTTATTTTAGTATTGCCGACTCATTGCTCGCTCTGTTTCCACTAATCCCAAGTACTTACAGCCCAGCCCGGGAATTTTCAACAAAGATGAGGACAATAGTCAGAATAAAAATAATTTAAATTCAGACATTTTTTTTGTTTTAGTTATATTCTGCTACTGAATCATTAACACATTTTTTGTCTGATTTTCAAACATTTCTAAAGTAAAAATTTAGAGATTTATTTGAGCTGTATATTGTCATTAAACCTTTTCTTCTTTTTACTGACTTTTAATTCATGCCAAAGGTAAAAACTTTAAAAATATAGTTCAGTCTTCTTTTACATTCAAACTTTTGTCGCTTTTATTTTATTATAAATCCATTTCGCTTGCGATGTATTTACAAATTTATTTTACCCCCACCCCTATTGTACCAGGGAATTATTAACTCTTTCCTTCCTATTTTCAATTCATTTCTCTATTAAAGCGTTTAGATAATTTCCTTTTCTTATTATGTCAGTGAATCATTAATTCTTTTTCTTTTCTGTTTTTCAATGTCATTTAGGGAAAACTAGCTTAAAAGATGCATTCGCTGCGGACTTTTAAGCAACAACCTCATGTGGATAGCGAATTGCACCTCTAGCCTCAAACTAAAAGGAACTCTGGTCCAGGTTAGAAAACAACAATGATAATTTTAAAGAAATAATTTTGAATTCCTCAGTTCAATCCATGTAACTTCAAAACCTAAATTTAAATCTGATTCGGTCTGTAAGTCCAATTCCGGCTAAAAGACTGATTAGGGCCCAAATCGGAGATTTTTGGCCAAATTCTAATTCAGACCGCGAATTAAGTTCTTTAAATCACAAACTCTGCGGGATTTTAAACGTCACGTACGAAACCTCTCACGTTAAATGTGATTCCTTAGCGTTTTGGAAAAATAAAATTGATTTCCTCAATTCACAATGTTTTGGAGATATTTGAAACTGAATTTTAAGCAAAACATTTTAAATTCACAAAGATTTTGTTACTTTAAACTCAGTATAAATTAAAAATTTTAAAGTCTGTCTATATTTCTGAGATGAGGTATTATGTACAGTATTTAAATTAGTCGGGCTATTGTCCTCATCTTTGTCGCCATATTTGTCACAACGTTTCGGCCGTTGTACGCTCCGGCCTTCTTCAGGTGGTTGAAATTTCGAACTGAACCCTTTATTTCGCTCACTGGGGTAGACTGTTCTAGTTCCACGTACCATGTTTGATGGATGTCAGTTATCAGTTATCTCCTGCTAATTTTCCCTCTGAAAATTTTCCACTGCCTTAACCAGGTATTGAACTCACCTTCTTTGGGTCTGTCACTGGATCTAACCAACGCCTTTATCCGCTGTGCCATGTGTCCTTGAGGACACCCCAGTGATCGAAATAAAGGGTTCAGTTCGAAATTCAAACCACCTGAAGAAGGCCGGAGCATACAACGGCCGAAACGTTTTGACAAATATGGCGACAAAGATGAGGACAATAGCCCGACTAATGTAAATACTGTAAAAATTTTAAATTCACTATTTTTTTTTTTTTTTTTTTTTTTTTAGTCATTGCAAAATTTGAATTTTTAACTGTTCCCTCCTCATCCGGGCACAAATCCTAATGCTGGGTGAGAAATGACAAAGTTTTAGAGAAAATAAAAACAAGAAAGTGACATTTGAGATTTCTAGAGCACATAATGAGGAAAGATGGCTTGTAAAATTTGATACTCTCAGGATAGACTAAAGGCAAGAGGAACAGAGAAAAACGATGCATGAGTAAATGCTTAAGAAAATAGATTTCAGAACAGTTTTAGGAGAGATAGCATAAAAACAAAATTTATTAAAATTAATCCCAATGCTGGGTGTTCAAGCACCAAATGCAAGATAGATTTTCAATCCTGGGATCATCCTAATTCCCAAAAAGTATAATATGTCTATGTAGAGCAAGTGTGGCCCGAGATAGAGGAGTTTAAGGCACAGGACAGGCAGAGAGAATTTGCAGTTTATTTATTTAGATATATTTGCAATTTATTCCTTAACATCTTCTGTGTAACAGTTATATTCTGTTAGTAACACTAATTTTTGAGCTGAAACAATACTTTTCTTTCTACATCCCCGTTAAGAAACACTAAAATTTTGTTAAAAACAAAGAAAAAACTATTGAATAGGAATAAAGTGCCACTGCCGATACTTGTGTTTGAACATAGATCGCCAGTGAGCAAACATAGGCGATCCCATTATTGAAGTAAGTATAGCGCGTAATCATAAAGAAAACTCATCAATAGGCATTATCGTGGCGTCTAAATGATCGTCATCTCTAGTCTGTCCTCTATTACTAACAGATCGTTATTTCTATTCTATCCTCTATTACTATACAGACCGCTATTCTCTATACTATTCACTATACTATTTTTCTATTTGGATCACTAATCAGTGGTTACTATTCGAGAGAGTATTATCGAACAAGTACTATTAGTGCGTGTGCTTTTCGAAGGCGTCTGACTTCAGTATTGTTCAACGGGGTACTATAGTTTGTAAATGCAACTACAACGAGCATTAGGAAAGTGAAAACGAGTATTCGTTGGCATCACAACAATAGCAAGAAGTGTTCATTGACATCACAAAAAACTGTTACGTAATATCAGTCTCCCTGTACGACAGTGCATCCAGACAATTTCTTCACAGATGAGGAAGAAACTTGAGGCAATAGTGACAAAGAAAAAGTTGCCGGGCAGCTATGTAATATCACTCCTCCTATATGTCAGTGAATACTTGGCAATATCCTCACAAAGGAGAAACTAGACAAAGTGAACAAAAGAAGTCAACACTTAGAGGCGACAGTCTGTTTCATGCTAGACGCAATCGTCCATAGTCCATATATATATATATATATATATATATATATATATATATATTGCGATTGCATATAGCATGAAACAGACTGTCGCCTCTGTGTGTGTGTGTGTGTGTAAAGTGTGTGTATGTAAATATAAATATATATATATGTGTATTATATTATATATATTATTATTTATATATTATATGCGCGGTACTTATTAGAAAGTTATTGGTTGGATAGATGTGAGTTTGTGACCCCGAGTTTCACGCTTTTGCGATTGTCAGAGGGTCACAATCTCACATCAACAATATATATATATATATGTTCGAGGATACCCGTCTACTAGGCCGGCTAGCGAATCCCTATTGCAGACTCTTGCTCAGGTGCATTAGTGTTTATCAAGTTTTTATATATATATACTCCAACTATGCTGAGCAGACCTTAGTTACAGTTTCTGGGAAAGGGCGTGATATCTAGCGGGATAAAAAATTTGAATAAGGCCAGCACGCTCAAGACATCAGCCACGATGACTTGTGATTTCATGCTCGCACAGCTATCGACGGTCCCCAAGGAATCCGTCTACTCAATTTCACTCACATGGCTTGGGTCAAACCGTTGTGTGGCTTTCCGGCGCTTTCCAAAGGTGCCGCTGGCATCAACATCTCTAGTCCAATAAATCGACCATGGCGAGATTCCCGTGGTCAGAATGCGAATATATATATATATATATATATATATATATATATATATAATGTACATACATTACAGGAAATATTGAATCGTGTCGACTCTTGTATTTTTAATTTTCAGCGCCACTATGCCGAAATCGGATGTGGCATACGATTGAGTTTTAATGTGTCTTTTAACGGCAATACCGTGGAAGAATTTCCGAAGCCCCTTGGCCAACATTTGCCTATGTTGCCCAAGATTAATTAATGAAATATATATATATATAAATATATATATATATATATATATATATATATATATATATATATATATATGACTGTAATAATATATTTTCAATAGTCTGTCTTGAATGTTCCACAGTCTAGCAACTAAATATTACTATAATAAATGTTATTTTTTTCCTTTTAGCTGGAAATATGTCACTATTTGTAACGGAAACGTCTCTTGAATTACGAAAGGAAACGAAATTCGATTACTGGAAATAGCAATTCATTTGATTTTCTTTGTATTTCTTTATTAAATTCCGCAAAACGATTCAATTTCGGTGAAAGCATTTAATTTGACAAATCCATGAATCATTCAAGTATTGTTTATACTATATACTAGAATAGAATTTGATTTTATGTATGTAAAAGGGAAGATTCACTAATACAGTGTATGACTCGTGTATTTCAGCTTGTCTCCCCACTATGACGGGATGTGACACAAGGTCGGATTTAATATGGGGAACCCGAGAGCGTACACCGGGGCCAAGCACAAAAATTGCCCAGACTCCGCACTGGCCTCGGTAGCGACTACTTATCCCCACATTCTAATGCAATTCGGGCGGGGAAGCCTCGTGTAGCTGATCTCCAGGATATGTGGCAACAGTTTTCTAAGCATGGACGAATGGTAGAGTTAAAGATATGTAAGATATGTAAGGCAGAGAGTTCAACCGATCAGCTGGTCGCCCGACTTCAGACGGAACAGTATTTAGTCATCCCCCACCCCACGATGGCATCATGTGGCACAAGGCCGGTTTAACGTGGGATCTCCGAGCCCGTGGGCTCAGCCAAAAAGATGCCCTTTGAACCCCTATAAACGGGTTCAGGGTCGGTTTTCCCCGAAAGAGACTCCGCCCTTCGGCGTAGCCTCGTTCGGGTTCCTCCCCGCCTGAAGACAGAGAGTTCAACCGATCAGCCGGTCGCCCGACTTCGGACTGAACGGTATTTAGTCACCCCACCCACGAGGGCATCATGTAGTCTCGACCAGTGTCACTATTCCAATGTCTTGTAGTAATTGTCTGAACGCGACTCTGTCTCGGACTGCCTCTGACTCGACTCTTAACTCGAGTGACTGACAGACACCTGACGGACCTCACTCCAGACTTCAGACTGAACGGTATTTAGTCACCCCACCCGCCACGCGGGCATCATGTGGCACAAGGCCGGTTTAACATGGGATCTCCGAGCCCGTGGGCTCGGCCAAAAATATGCCCTTTGAACCCCTATAAATGGGTACAGGGTCGGTTTACCTCTCCGAAAGAGACTCCGCCCTTCGGCGTAGCCTCGTTCGGGTTCCTCCCCGCCCGAAGGCAGAGAGTTCAACCGATCAGCCGGTCAGCCGGTCGCCCGACGTCAGATTGAACTCCCTGCTTCCTCTTGAGGCGCAGTATTTATTACGTATGGAATAGTCTATTATGTTATTATGCGTAAGGTCCCATAACAGTTAGATCAAATGATAGACCCAAAGAGTAATGAGTTCAATACCAGGCCACAGCAGTGGTGGACCCAATCTTGTTGAGGTAAAAGGTGGTGGAACTGAAACAATCTACCCCGACTGATGAAATAAGGTGTTCATTCCTAAATTCCGATCACCTGAAGAAGGCCAAAATGTTGGCAAATATGGTAATAAAGATGAGGGCAACAGTTCAAGTAATGTACGTTTCAATATTGTTGAATTTATGTTAAAGCCGTGGACAGGAATTGAATATAGAGATTTTAATTCTATTTTTTAAATGAAGTATTAACTTTTTCCTGGTGGAAATTGGAGAAGTCAAAATCAAGCAGAATGTAACTATATGAGAAGTGATTTTAGCATATGACGTGAAATGTGACAGCACAATTCGGAGTAGTATTTAAATAGCAAATAATGCCTCCAAAAAGCTAAGTAATTAAGAAAGAAGAAAATAACTTCAGAAGAGCAAAAGCAAAATAGGGCTGAAGTTCTATAGAATATCAGTGCTCCTATATGACAATGCAGTCTGGACAATTTCCTTACAGATGAACATGAGATTTGAAGCAAGAGAAATGTAGCTCTACGGAACAATGCTGAGAATTCCTTGTACAGAGCATGGGAGCAACGAAGATGTTTTTTTTTATGCAAACAGAAATAAAAAGGACACGTAATATATATATATATATATATATATATATATATATATATATATATATACGTGCTCTAATAGAAAAATTGTAAAAGTCATGTATTAGCATAATTGTCCCACAAGATGTTTAATATCTAAAAAAAAAGAAACTAAACTAATTATGTTTCTTTTGTCCACGTTTTCAGATAAGACGTTTAGTCATCTTGACACCATCTGTCGTAAGAATAACAGAAAAAAATTCTTTGAGTTGTTCGGCTAGAAAGAGAACAGGCTACAATCCTTTTGTTTCAGATCCACTGTTTTCGCAATGGCGAGAGGAAAACATCATTCAGGCCTTCAGTAATGGTACCAAAATCCGTACTATGGTTTCCATCTTCAAAGCTGAATGGAACATCAAGAAACCGGTGAATAAGTTTTAAAAAGGAGGAAAAGTAGAGAGGTAAGAGTTGGTCACAATAACAGAGGGACCATCATTTCAACTTAGTGCTGAAAAGATCAATTAGAAAAGATCTAACTAAATCCATAAGGAGTTGGCTGGTGAGAGAGGAGTTTCAGCTATGACAGTCCAAAGTGCAGTGAAAAAACACTTGAAAAGCAAATCGTACGTGAAACGTGTGAGGACAGAAAGTTTTAACCTTAGAGAGGGCAAAGACCATCTTGAATGAGTTGGAAAATGATCCTAGAATAATATATATATATATATATATATATATATATATATATATATATATATATATATATATATATTTATTTGAACATCATTTCATTCCTTCATGAGGATATGATTTGTAGCAATGCTTAATTAATGATGAACATGTCATTTTCGTTTATGAACGATTTCATCACGATTTTCTGTTAAGCTTATAGAGCAATTATACATTCTTATTGCTCAAAAGTAGAGTCTAATAGTGTATAAAAAACCTCGGATAATTCCAGTAAGATATGTTTAATCATTTCTCAGTTACAACGGCTCAAATCTTAGCCTAACAAATGGACGTGTTTCTTTTACACGATCTCGACAATTTTGCTGTTACAACCCTTTTAATGTCAGGAAGATGCAATTTGAATTAAGGGATACATATGGCGAAAATATGATGGAAATTTTGAGAATCACAAATCATTTTGTAGGTTTTTTGTTTTGTCGAAACAGATTAACTCAATAATACAAGATGAAGAAAAACTACGTGCGTTAAAGTTAGTGCAAAAATAATGACGTAATAATGTCGTCTTTGACGTTAAAAAATACGTCAAAAAACAACATTATTACGTCATTATTTTTGCACCAACCTAATAAAATATAACACTTAACGATTGCAATAGATAACAAAGATTATCATTCTATTGCAAAATAATTAAAACATTTAATATAAGTATTACCAATAGCACGAAACCCCAAAAAGCAATATATAAAAACAATATTGTTTGTGAATTCTCCCTTTGAGAGACTATATTTTCTATATTTAAAAACCATTAAATTCTTACAATGGTCCTACAACGACCACACTCTCACATTGGTTAACTTGTGAGTTATCGGAACTTAGTGCAATTCCTCCGTGTATCAGCCAATATGACTATTAACAATAAAATCTCTTTATATATAACAAAACATCCATCATATAATTATAGAAGTATTTACGTGACTATTATCACAATATAATATATATATATATATATATATATATATATATATATATATATATGTGTGTGTATATATATATATATATATATATATATATATATATATATATATATATATATATATATATATATATATATATATATATATATGGCGGCAAAATATAAATAAATATATATATGTATAATTATTTATATATTATATGCGCGGTATTATTAGAAAGCGTCAATATCAGAGATAGAGCTAACATATTCGGTTGATAGATGTGAGTTTGTGACCCTGGGTTACACGCTTTAGCGATCGTCAGACAAACTGATTAATTTTTTTTAAAATTTGGGTTTATGTAGATTGCGTGTATTGGTGTTATTGTGGAAGTGGTGGGGGGAATTTCGTCGCTTATGTCATCGTACTAACGCAAACATCGATGTATGCAGACACATATACATACTTGGTCGTCCGTCAGGACTCATACATATATAAACATATGTGGGCAGTTTCGGATATGACATATGTATGTATACGGGTGGTGTTGTGTCTATACATACGCATTGGAAGTGTGGCGGAAATGTCTCGTGAATGTATATATGTCATATTATTTATTTTCCGCTGAATAATATTTCCTCGCATGTATGTATATGCGTGTGGTGGGGTTTGTGTAAAATTATGATAGGTAAAAATTATTATTATTTATATTTATTTTTAAATTTTTGAAAAAAATGGAGGTTTATGTGTTATATTTAAAACTGGATATTTGTTTGTTTTTGGTGACTGTGTATATGTAACAGGTAGAAATTTGTAATCCTTATTGGTTAATTTATATGGTGATGTTTAATATTCAATGTACTGGGTGAGAGGGTGGTTCAATTTAATAACGGGTCTACATGATATGATGTGATAGTAATGTTTCAAAGGATTGGAGACAATGATAATATAATTAGCTAATAGTTATTGTAAATTGGTAGAAATTGTAAATTGGTAGAAATGATTAGTAACGGTGGTGGGAGAATGAATGTAGTTATAGTGGTGGTAGCTTGAACTAAAAAGTGGTTGTTGGTATTTTATTTTATTTTATTTTATTTTTTATATGGATTAATTTATTTTGGTATAAATCCTGATAATAGGTATTCTGTGTAAAATTATGGTAGTTGAAGATTGCTATAATTTTTTTTAATTTATATATATATATATATATATATATATATATATATATATATATATATATATATATATATTTTATATTTATATATTTTAATTTATATATAATATATATATATATGGGTTTAAATTATGTATTTAGGTAAATATAGGTATTTGTATATATATATATATATATATATATATATATATATATATATATATATATATATATATATATTGTTTCATTAAAACCACAGACAAATTACTATGGTTAAGCTTTTTATTTAATTTTTTTTAAATGTTCGAACAAGAACTTTCCTTTCTGGACAAAGGGTGTGTAAGAACTGTCCAAATGTTTTATATTTCCGAGCGCTTTCGGCTATACATTTAGCCATTAACAAGGATGGTTCGATTATTTTCATCTGACTTGTGTGTGTGCGTTATGTGTATGTCTTAATGTGTGGTAGGGATGTTTCTAATTTCCGAATACGGTTAGCACATTGAGGCTTTGTTCGTAGTTACGAGTTGGTATTTTCTTTTTTATTATTGAAGCTTCCATTATTTTTAATCTTTTTTGCAGGTGGATGCAGTTAATATATTTGTGTTTTCTATTAGTATGTTTCTAATGGAGTCTGGTAAATTTGTGTGTGTGTTTAAATGAGTTCTAATGGAGCTGTGATTAGATAGGTGTAACGTAAGACGTCTGGATAAGCATGGAGTTGTGTAACCGATGTAATTATTTATGAGTCCGGTTTGATCAGGAACACAGTTCCTTAACGAGTATTTGAACTCATAGATAATGTTCGTTCTTTGTAATTTTAACTTAGTAGGTGTGTTGTTATTTTTGAGGATAAGGTTAACTGACTTAAATTTTTTATAATAGATAATTTGATTTTTTTTTATTCGGCTCAATTGGAGTAGTATATTTCTTTATACTATGCTTTAGAGAAGATTCGTCTTGTTTGTAATTAATATACATTTGGTTTTTGTTATAAATGTTTATGTGATTTCTGGTTGTGTGTTCACTATCGTTATTACTTATTTTGGGAAGAAATAGTCTAATTTGGTGATCTATAATGTGACTAGGGAAGCCGTTGTTGATTAGTGTTTGTTTAACATTATTAAGTTCTTTGAGGAAGAGTAGACGAGAGGATGAATTCTGGTGTGCTCTTTTTAGGAAGTTTTTTTTATTACTGCTATTTTGTACCTAAGTGGACATTCGCTTTTGAAGTTAAGGTGGCACGAGTTTTTGCTGGTGGGTTTTGTGTATAATGAGGTAATGAAAGTGTTATTGCTGTATTTAAAGAGGACATCCAAGAATGGAAGTTTTTTTTTTTGCTAAGTTCATAGGTTAAAAGTTAAAGGACGGAGTTTTTCAAATTTTCTATTATTTAGCCACATATATATATATATATATTTTATTTATTACCCATGCCTCACGCAGCAAGATGTGGGCTCAAAATGTCGAGTTTAAAGCGGTTATCCGGAACCGTAGATTACAAAATTCCCTACAGACCACGTAAAAACGGAGTCAGTTTTCCGAGATGACGCCCTCGGCGATGACTCGTCTGGGGGATACACCTTCCTGACATAAGCAAAATTACATATATATGTATATATATATATATATATATATATATATATATATATATATATATATATATATATATATATACGGTATTTTGATATGTATGTTTATATGCTTATAGATGCATGTAGATGGTTTGGTTTATATAGATTTATAATTGCATATATTTCCTAATAATTTGATAATTTTGTTTCTTTTTGACTTATAATATTTTTATTATTATTATTAATCTTATTATTATTATTTTCCTTATTATTTTAAAACGGGGGTTTTTTTCATTATGTTTATTCACTTTAAATAATATCCTTTATATTTATTATTATAAACTATAAAGAAAGACTTTTTTGATAGTAATATATTTTTTTGAAAAAATCATTATAGCATTTTCCTCAAATATTATTGCATAATTTAAAAATACGAAGGTGTGAAGGACTTCAATGACGACATGAATTCTCTACATTTTGTACGTAACTGTGTACATCCGCTATAAATAGGTCAACATGTCTGCTCTCATCTCTACGACTTCGCATATATATATATATCCTTAAAAAGACATATTTGTTTCTCCCTCGCTTCTCTTTCTCTTCCCAGCCTTGAAAGCATATCTCTCTTCTTCTCCTCTATCTATCCCCATCCCACATTCTGAATATACCCCCACTTTTTCCTTTCCCCCTTCCTCGAATTTTAAATCTACATATTTAAACATAATTTATGTTTAGATAAATATTTTTGTAGCTGGTAAAATTTTGATGCATTTATTTTTGTGAAAATGTTTGGTCTGATAACATAAAATCGTAGTATCGCTTTTAATGAAATAAAATACTTATAAAGTTTACCTTTTTTTTCATAATTATTATTATTTGCTCTGTTATTACATTGAGCTTCCGGATCAATATCTTCTTCGGAATTATTCATACGGATTACCAAATAACACACACACACACACACACACACACACATATATATATATATATATATATATATATTATATATTACATATTCTTGATATGATAGGTCTCATTGGTATGTTCAGTTTATGTGTTTACTATGAAAAAGTAAATGAAATCAAAGCTATAAAAGAGACACAAAAGTTTACAAGCGACATCAAAATGCTACTAAAATATGAAAACCTTTAACTGGATAATACCATCCAAAAACACCCATATCATACGGATTACCAAAGACACATATACCGAAAATACTATGAGACCTTTGATATCAGGGAAAGGCAGCGCGCCATATAAAATAGCCCGAAAACTAAACAGAATTTTAACTCCACTTCTCGGCACTATTAGTCCATCACACATAAAATATTACCACCAAAAAAATTGTCGGCATTAAATAAAACATTGTGATTGATATGCCGTAAACCAAACCAAACTAAACCAAACCAACTAAGTATCTTACAAGGAAATCATGATAGGAGACTATATTTGGGAGGCTGTTTCTTGAAAGTAAGTTACACCATAAGCATAAATCGCGAACAATACTAACTTCTATTTTTTTCTGGTATCTCATGGGCAGTCCCAGAATAAACTTTTGA
>CAHIKZ030000747.1:1077500-1115000 GCA_903632075.3 Acanthosepion pharaonis | reverse complement strand
GAGAGTAATCAGGAGGAGAGTAGATAGCGATTGACATTGAATTTAAATTTTTGCAGATTAAAGTTGGCTGGAAAGCATGGAGCCGGAATTATTTCTTTTGTGTTCTATTTTCTTTCTATCAGTTTTGGAATCTTGGAATACTGTTTTTCTTGTTTCCTCGCAGAATTTATCAATAAAGTAATCTTTATTAATTCATGAGAGTTTGGCCTACGACGCCTGATATTGTATTGAAATTATTGCTTTTATCGAGTGCCGTTCATTTGTTTGGTTTTCTTTATAAAATATTTATTTTGGTTCGAAGATAATACTTTTTGCCTCCATCTTTCTCGTTAAAGTTTCTGGCTGTCAGGTTTCGGCATCGAAAAGTAAAGATTCAAATGTTTTAATATAGGATTTTCATTTTTTTTTTCTTTTTTAGCACAACCCGTTCTTTATGATGACGAAGTATTAGGATTACTTGCATTATTTACATTATTCAGACTGTTTTCCACATCTCCATTGCCATATTCACAACGTTTCGGTTACTATATCTCTGAGATGATGTATTATGATTACTTGTATTATTTACATTATTCGGATTGTTATCCTCATCTCCATTGCCATATTCACAACGTTTCGGTCTTTATATCTCTGACATGATGTATTATGATTACTTGCATTATTTACATTATTTGGGCTCTTATCCTCATCTTCATTGCCATATTCACAACGATTCGGCCTCTATATCTCTGAGATGAGGTATTATGATTAGTTGCATTATTTACATTATTCGGGTTGTTATCCTCATCTTCATTGCCATATTCACAAGCTTTCGGCCTCTATATCTATGAGATGAGGTATTATGATTACTTGCATTATTTATATTATTTGGACGGTCATCTTGATGTTTATTTCCATGGGGTAGATCTAATAACCTGAAGAAGGTTAGAGCGTACAACTGCCGAAACTTTGTGAACATGGCAATGAAGATGAACAGTTCGAATAATGTAAATACTGTAAATAATCATAATAACTCATCTCA
Organism: Acanthosepion pharaonis; assembly: GCA_903632075.3. NCBI lineage: Eukaryota > Metazoa > Mollusca > Cephalopoda > Sepiida > Sepiidae > Acanthosepion > Acanthosepion pharaonis. The sequence goes on along the minus strand of CAHIKZ030000747.1, from coordinate 1,113,979 downwards.
GATATATAGACAGTTATCGTCATCTGAGGTAAGTGGAGATCTTAGGCATAATGTTTTCAAATGTGCAGGTCTCTAAAACATCTAGGATCTATGTATGTATGTATGGTGGATGGGACATGGCCCTGTGGTTAAATCATGTAAATAACCATAATACCTCATCTCAGAGATAAGGACAGATAATAACCCGTACTTTTTTCTGTTTATGTATCTCGTTTATAGGTTTTTACCATTTTTTATTAAATCATTTCGCTCTGTCGGCTGGGGCTTTAGAATACGCCAACTGCAACCTTGCAAAGTGAAGACACCCACCTCCCAAATGAGGCGTCCTGGGTAAGATGATAGACTACATCCAATAGCAAGGCCTCTGATCAGGAGGTTTTGAAGAGAGTGGAACAACCTCTTAATTGCTGGTGTTCCCAGGTCCACTCTGATCACGAGTGGTAGCACCTGTTAGGGTCCCAGCTATGGGCAAATGTTAACACCCCCTTCCTAACTGGGGTCAAAACACTATGAAAATGTAACAATAGGTTTTAATACCATTAATATATATTTTGTAAAAATTATTAGCAGCAAGGAAGTTTTGAAGGAAAAAATTTTACCTGAAATATATTTTTGAAAATCATTACCAGCAATAGCTTTTTGAAGGAAAGATTTTTTACCAGCAATATATTTTTTTTAAATTACCAGAAATACATTTTTGAAAAAAATTACCAGGAATAACTTTTTGAAGGAAAAGAAAAAAACACGCAATAAACTAGTACAAAATTTATCCATGAATGTCGAAAATGATGAAGGACGAAAGATCCGAAACCCGTGTAGCTTCCTAAGTTGATTTTACTTCATTATGATTGCTTCATTTTTCAGAATGCCGGCATTCCAAAGAATGAAAGATTACCTGTTAAGCAGATCAGGGCAGGTCAGCGTAAAATTTCGCTTTTCATTTTTTCCTTAATCATAAAGATTTGGTATGCCCGATTGTAAGAGTCTGTTAAATTCAATCCGCCATATTCCCTCCACTGCCCGATAAATTGAGTAGACGTTGCTTTTCGATATAGAGTTTATGCTAGCAATCGCAGGGTATGTAAGCAATAAATAGATGACATGTTTTCTCTTCAGCCTTTGTCATGGTGAATAAGGAAAACTATGTGCCTGATAAATTAGTTTAAGATTTCTTCAATTTAGTGAGTTTCTATTTCTTCGCCAAATGTACGCCAAAAGATATATTGGGTCCGTTCGATTTAACTAAATTTTTACTAAATAAAGCGAAACATTGGCCACCTCCCCCCTCTCTCTCTCCATATATATATATATATATATATATATATATATTGTCATCCATAGACAGACTGTTTCGCTGTAACACAGCATCATTGTGGTTAGACGTCCGGTTGCCACTAGCTAGGATCGAAACCCGACTGAATTGGAATCAGTCTAGGATTCTACCACTCAGCCGTTGGCACACGGCAGGGATGAAGGTGAATGTATTTTTAGATAAACACACAGTGACTGAGAGAACTCGATTCGATTTACCGAAGAGTCTTGCATTATCAGCCTTAATAGTTACTGTTTACAAACCCACACTTTCTCCCCAGAGAGCTCAACCGAAATAAGGAGCATATATATTGTCATCCACAGACAGACTGTTTCGCTGTATCACAGCTGATTAGTGTGGCTAGACACCCGGCTACTTCTAGCTAGGTATATATATATATATATATATATATATATATATATATATATGAAGAAAAATTTTTAAAAAACAAACAAAAATCCTTAAATGCAATTATGTTGTTTTAAAATGAATGAAATGTCGACGTCTGACGTTTCGGTTTAATAAACCCTTTTCAAGACAATATTCATTAAAAATACAATTCAGTTTCAATTTGACAAGACGATGGACATAAACAACAAGTCCTATCCAAAACAGATAACTCAATTTTTTTAAAATGATCAGCTTTCCGTTTAGCATGGTCACGTTGTCGTCACATGGGCGACGCTTTCAAAACGTATTCTAAAAATTTTGATTATTTTGAATGAAAAAAAATGAAAAAATTGTGTTAGGATCTAAAATTTTTATGTGTATGCTTGTCGAGCATTAATCTCGCTAAAAAAATGGAAATATTAAAGAAACCAGGTCTAGTATTCCCCGTTAAACCAGAGATGGATATTATACCTGCTTCATAAATCCTCCTGAGATTTTTATTATGAAAATATTTTAATACCTTCACGGAGTCGAAATCGAAATTATGATCTGCTTTAGTTGTGTGTACAACTAAAGCATTGTTAAAATTTCCGAGGCGAATATCTCGTTTATGTTCGAAAACACGAGATTTTACGGACCTACAACTACATCAATGAAAGATACAATTACAGTTGCCTCTGATAATATTTCGTTTGGTCGCATCTTTCTACCAAATAACCATTTGACCGAACGTATCTCTCATAATCTAAATGCATTAAAAATTAGAACTACTATATTACCTACTAGGACTATCCGTAGTTTATTAAATAGCACCAGCAGACAACATATTACATCCGATGCTTGCATCTATCAAATATCACGCAAAAACTGTGACCTAAAATATGTGGGTGAAACATGTAGGTCCGTAAAATCTCGTGTTTTCGAAAATAAACGAGATATTCGCCTCGGAATTTTTAACAATGCTTTAGTTGTACACACAAAGCAAAGCAGATCATATTTTCGATTTCGACTCGTGAAGGTATTAAAATATTTTCATAATAAAATCTCAGGAGGATTTATGAACAGGTATAATATCCATCTCACGCACGGTGAATACTAGACCTGGTTTCTTTTATATTTCCTTTTTAGCGAGATTAATGTCGACAAGCATACACAAAAATTTTAGATCCTAATAGAATTCTTTTCATTTTCTTTTTCATTCAAAATAATCAAAAATTTTTAGGAATACGTTTTGAAAGCGTCGCCCATGTGACGACAACGTGACCATGCTAAACGGAAAGCTGATCAATTTAAAAAAATTGAGTTATCTGTTTTGGATAAGACTTGTTGTTTATGTCCATCGTCTTTGTCAAATTGAACTGAATTGTATTTTAATGGATATTGTCTTGAAAAAGGTTTATTAAACCGAAACGTCAGACGTCGACATTTCATTCATTTTAAACAACATAATTGCATTTAAGGATTTTTGTTTGTTTTTTCCAAATTTTTCTTCATTCTGTCGGATTTATATCCATTTACATTTGCTTACATATATAGATAGATAGATAGATAGATAGATAGATAGATAGATAGATATAGGAAGAATGTGTCGTTGCCGACACTTGAATTTGGACATAGATCGCCGGTGAGCAAACAGAGATGATGCCATTATTGAATTAAGTAGACCACGTGACCATAGAGGAAACGCATATATGGACGACGTCGCGTGATGTCTAATTGATCGCTTTATTCTAGTTTATCCTCTATACTATTCGGATCGTTATTTCTACTCTATCCTCTATACTAAACGGACCACTATTCTTTACTCAATTATCTATACTATTTCACTATAGGGATTACTATTCGAGCGAATATTATTAATGCGAGTGCTATTCGAAGGCGTCTGACACCAGTATAGTTCAACGGCATACTATAGTTGTATCTGCGATTACAAAGTCTCTAATACCATGAGAATTACGAAAGTGACAACGATTATTCGTTGGCATTAAAAAAGTGGCAACGAGTGTTCGTTGACATCACAAATATATATATATATATATATATATATATATATATATCAAGATAGACTCAATAATACTGATGAAAATTGTAAAGTATATATAGGATCTACCCAAAACAGTTTTAAAAAAACGGTATTATAACTATATTAGTAGTTTTAATAGCGAATAATTCAAACATAATACCACGTTATCTACTTACATATGGAAAATTAAACATGACTATAATAAAGACCCTATTATGAAATCGGAAATATTAAAGCAATTCCATAAATACAAAGCAGGTATTAGGTTGGTGCAAAAATAATGACGTAATAATGTCGTTTTTGAGGTATTTTTTAACGTCAACAAACTACATTATTACGTCATTATTTTTGCACCAACCTAATATTAAAGTTTGTCCTCTATGTATAGAGGAAAAGTTTGCCATCGCTTTATTTAAAGAACCTAATAATTTTCTAAATCTAAACACGGAAATCTTAAGTAAGTGTAGAGAGAAAATGCTGGTTACTACGATAGGTTTGGTTTTCTTTTCTTTTTTCCTTTTTTTTTTGCTTTTTTTTAATATGATTGTGAATAAATATGTTTTAACACCCCCCCCGTTGGTGTGTTAGTGTTTGTCTTTTGTTTTTTTTTTGTTTGTTTTTATTTGATTCTTTTGGTCACATGGTTATATTTGTGTAGTAGACTATATATCTTCTGTTCTTATATTACCTCTTTAGCCAGTTTACCCTGGAGATCCACGTAGGTGAATCTAGGTAGGTTTGTCTGGCTCTTTAAGTTTACTATATATATATATATATATATATATATATATATATATATATATATATATATATATATATGGGGAACTATGTCTCTTTATTATACACGACGAAATTCCTTTGTGTAGAACACTCAACTTTGGTATGCATACTAAATAAAGCGAACAGAAAACTCTAGCATAAAAACTTCATTATGAAGAAGGGAAGTATTTATGGCTTTTTCTCTTATCAGTAATTATTTTAATAAATACCGTTTTCAACCGGTCGGTGTAACACATTTTTTTATTATTATTATCCTGACGAGAAAAATATGTGTGTGCTTAACAAAGTGTTGTGGCCTTGTTAGGCCAGAAATAAAGACACAAAGAGAGGAATTGAGTGAAACAAATATATTAACAGAAATAGCAATAAAAAGATATACAAACTAAAGTGTTACAGCAAGAATGTTCGGTCCGACTGTCAGAGCTGACTGCTGGAAACTTTCCTCTCTAAAAGGCAGTACCTGCTCCTATTTATAGCTGGGAGAGTCCATGCGTGCGTGGGTATATTACTATAACACAATGCCATATAAATTATATCTATATTTGACCACATATATTTCGTGTGTTACCTGAAATTAGAAGTTGATCAAATAAATTATATTTCAAGCCCTTTAATTACACAATATACTTGATTTTTTTCAACTCGAAGTTAGATTCTAAAAGCCGAATGCAGCAGACACCAATACAATCTAGAATTATCGAAGAACATATCGGTTAAATCGACATGTGTGAAAAGGAAGAAGACCGAAGGTAACAGACCGAAAGTTAGATATTTTTTATTTTCTCTGCTGTTTCAAGATTAAAAGGTTGGGTTTGTTGTTGTTGTTGGTAGTGGTGGGGTATGATTCAAAATAATCCAGCCCCCCACCCGAGAAATGTCGTCTTGTTGACTCCACCAGGACATTTTGAACGCGTTTAGATGCTCCATATATGTATTTGATGTTGGCGTTGTTAGTTCCTGTTGTGTGCCGAGAACTATTCATCATTCGTCCCTGAGGAATAAACAGAGTTGAAATTGTATCATATCGGGCGAATTGACAGATTACATTTGAGAAACGGATGGGAAATGCAGGGAAAAAAATCTCTTATCGCTGGAGCGGATGGGGGATTTGGAAATACAGAGAAAGTGCCCTTTTCCCATGTGTGATCTCAAGCTATTGGACGGACGACTAATGTCACCACGAGAGACCCGTAACTGTACGAAAAAAAATAACCATTTGTGATATCACAAAAAAAATAACATTTTTTTTTATTCATAATGATTCCTTTACAACGTGTCATGAAAAGGTAACTTTCCCTACGGAAAACACATTTTATTAGTTTTTTTTTTCTTCTTTCTTTCTTTCTTTTTTTTTTTTTTTTTTTTTTACATTTCAGCTCAAACAAGGCAATAAAGTCTCTACGATGCAAGGGTTTACTGAAAGTGAAAGAAACAAAAGGAGATAAAATAAGAACAGGAATCAAGGAGTATAAAAATGATGATTGAATTTGCATGTGTTATATCCCGTAACTATGAACACTAATGAGTATGTCGCAATCGTAATAAATACGTTGGACACTATTGTAATCGGGGGTAATATGCAGTCAAAGTAGTCCACAACTAGCAGTGGTTTACCTACCTCACGCTGCTGGCGAGTATTGTATATTGGAATACTTGAGTATTGTATAAAGGAATAGAAATGACTGAGTGAGAGAGAGAATACAATTGAAAGAAAGAAAAGAAAGAAAGAAAGAAAGAAAGAAAGAGGAAAGGAAAAATGGATAGAAATGTTTGCATCAAAGAGAAAATGCAATTGAAAGAGAGAATCAAATTGAAAGAAAGAAACTGTTATATGCCGTACCTATGAACACTAATGGGTGTGTCCCAATCTTCGTAAATATATTGAACACTATTGTAACGGGTGGGAGTAATATGCTGTCTAAGTAGTCCACAACTAGCAGTGGTTTACCTACCTCACGCCGCTGGCGAGTATTGTATATCGTTGATTTTATAAAGATTATTATTTGGATTCCAATCTCCGATTTGGTTATTCCTTATTCAGTAGCGATTCCTAGGACACAACAGAAAGAAAGATAGAATGAAGTGTAAGGGAAAGCGAATGGAATTAAGGAATAGAAATGATTGAGTGAAAGTGAGAGAATACAATTGAAAGAAAGAAAGAAAGAAAGAGAAAAGAAAAGGAAAAAAGGATAGAAATGTTTGCATGAAAGAGAAAATGCAATTGAAAGAGAGAATCCAATTGAAAGAAAGAAACTGTTATATGCCGTGCCTATGAACACTAATGGGTATGTCCCAATCTTCGTAAATATATTGAACACTATTGTAACGGGTTTGGGTAATATGGTGTCTAAGTAGTCCACCATTAGCAGTAGTTTACCTACTTCACACCGCTGGCGAGTATTGTATTTTGTTGATGTTATAAAGATTACCATTTCATTTCCAACCTCCGTTTTGGTTATCCCTCATTCAGTAACCTTTCCTAAGTTACAACAGCATGCCAGACTGCTCTTTTTAATTGTCCGAGAGAACGTTTTCTTTTCCATCAGGCGGAGGAACTTTTTCTGTCTTTCATCAGCATTGAGTCACTTACCTGGAGGTTAGCATAAGCTAATGTCCACGAGAGTGACTCGTTATACTTTCTCCATGTAACCATTTCTGCTTACAAGTAGTGGAACGATTATATTGAATCAGTTACCAGGTCTGGTAAATTTGGTTCACTCTGTTGTGCTAGATAATTTTTCTCGTCAGAATCTATTTTACACATTTATAATTTTACCATTCATCCACGCTTAGAATATCGCTGTCACATGTTGTACTTTAAATACACGTGGTGTCCAATTTTTTTACTGTATTCAATAAGTAAAAATCATAAATTGTAAAAGATTATTATTACAGAAAGGTTACTAAATGAATAAGATTTGTTAGATGATAATTAATAAACCCAAATAAAGTTAATATTTTTGTATTAGAAACAACGAGTGGAAAATATATTCAAATCAAAATTCTAATTATGAATCACCACAAGCAAAATATGCAATTTTTTTTACTGTATTCATTAAGTAAAATCATAAATTGTAAAACTAAAAGATTACAGAAAGGCTACCTACATTTTCAACTGATTTCAACAAAACTTCACTTTTTTTTTGGCATGTAGTGTTTCTTATTGTCTTGCACACTTTTTTCTTTATTTTTACATTCAGAATGCTTTAAAAATTCCATTTACAAGATAATTGTTTATAATAAAATTCTTTTCAATCGATAGAGACTCATAACGATTGAAAACAATGTTTTTGTTTGAGTTTGGGTTTGACCAATTCGTAAAAAAACAAAAACCAAAAGATGCGTGTCCGTCAACCTTAAACGATAATCTTTGTCAATTTTATTTTTCAGTCTTTATGATGGTGGATACTTGATCTATCTCTTACTGTTACATCCCCGAGCAATGCCGGGCTCTACTGCTTGTCTTTAATAAAAGGAAATCTGCCCTTACCTCCGTCTCTTTGGTATATTTGAAACGTCCTGTAGGGCACATTTTATTTATCAAAGTATATCGGATAATCCAAAATGATAGATATCAGTTATTATTCTGATTTGGAAAAGATAGAGGTATCTATTCAAACACCAGTGCCCAGTAAATATAACGAAGGAGATATAACAGATTAAACTAAACTGTCTATATCTCTGAAATGAGGTATTATGATTACTTACATTATTCGGATTATTATCGTCAACCTCTGAAGAGGAGGATATCAGTCCGAATATATATAAAATATATATAATTTATTTGAAATTACATATATATATATATATATATTGAAATTACATATATATATATATATATATATATATATATATATATATATATGAGGTATTTACTAGAAAATGCGTGAAGAAACCTATGTTCACAAACAACTCTTCCTGCAACTGCATATATATATATATATATATATATATATATTATTTTGTGTTTATTTATATATATATATATATATATATATATACATTATATATATATATTTATATATATATATATATATATATATATATATATATATATATATACATATATTATTCATATTATTATTATTATTATATGTGCTGACTTTACATAAATATATATATAAATTATTTTGTGTTTTATATATATATATATTACATATATATATATATATATATATTTATATTTATTATTATTATTATATGTACTGCCTTTACATATATATATATATATATATATATATATATATATATTACTGGATTCCCGTGTTTTGCAATAGACTTCTGAAAAAAAATTTTAATAGGGGAATATTCTATAATAATAAAATTGTCAGTTCAAACATGAATGTATTTATTCTTTTTTATCATCCTATATATATATATATATATATATATATATATATGTGTGTGTGTGTTTCGTTGAATATGACAGATATGAAAAATTGAATTCTTACATTGTATATTTTAATAACGGGACTTAAATATATTGTATAACGGACATTATCAAAAAAAAAAAATGTAAAGGATGCCGAAAAAAACTAAATAAAAAATTAAATTTCCATTGTCTGTCATATTCAATGACATATGTTTAAAAAGGAGCCTGCTGTCCAAATTATAATAACATGAAGAACAAAGAGAAAACATATAACAATCTAACATCTTTCAGATGATAGATTTATATAAGTTTTCTTTTTTGTTCTTTATCTTCTGTCGGATTCCGATCCATAACTGATCTGAATTTATCTCATATATATATATATATATATATATATATATATATATATATATATATATATATATATTTGGTGGGTGGATTTTTTTGGTTGTGTGCGTGTGTCTGTGTATGTCTCTGTGTGTGTCTGTGTGCTATATTGGAATAAAGTATTACTGCCGACACTTCAGTTAAACATAGACCGCCAAAGAGCAAACACAGGCGATCCCAATATTGAATTAAATGGATCATGTGACTATAGAGGAAACGCATATATATGTAGTCGCTTTGTGTCTATTTGATCGCTTTTTCTATTCTATCCTCTATTACTATCTGGATCGCTATTTCTAATCTATCCTCTATCACTATACGGACCGCTATTCTCTACTCTATTTACTATACTATTTCTCGATACCGATCACTATACGGGTTACTTGTTGAGCGATAATACTCGCTCAACAAGTAACTTTCTTCATTTTTTATTCTTAGGCATTTCTTTTTGCTTTTATTTTCCTCCATTTTTTCTTTTCCAACTTTTATTTCTTTTTCCCTTTCCTTTTTCTTTTTCTCTTTTGTTTCATTATTTTAATTTGTTATATAGAAATAAAGTCTCGCTGCCCACATTTGAGTTTGAACATAGATCGCCAAAGAGCAAACACAGGCGAACCCATTATTGAATTAAGAGAATCACGTGACCATAGAGGAAACGCATACGTGACGTCTATTTGAACGCTGTTTCTATTCTATCCTCTATCACTATACGGACCGCTATTTACTATACTATTTCTCTAAATGGATCACTGTACGAGTTACTTGCTGAGCGTGTATTCTCGAGCAAGTACTATTAGCGCGAGAGTTATTCGGAAGTGTCTGACACCAGCATTGTTCAATGGCGTCACTACAAGTTGTATCTGTGACTACAAAGTGACAACGAGTATTCGTTGGCATGACAAACGTGGCAACGAGTGTTCAATGACATCACGAAAATATGTATACCTTATGTGTGTGTGTATATATATATATATATATATATATATATATATATATATATATATATATATATATATATATATGGTTAGTATATCTGTAGTTTTTAACATCATTAGATTACTTTTAGTGTACGCGATAATTTTCCACTTAAATCAATAATGTTTTAAATGATTTCTCCAATACGATTGACTTTTATCTTATTATATGATTATGTATTATGATTATGCTGGAATAATCATTATTTTCTATATGTGGATAAATATTATTCCAACGATGTCTTGTAGTCACTTTGCCAAAATCGAAAACCTTTTACTGCTGTTTCTTCCGAATATCTCGAAAGTGCAAAGTTCAAAGACTTCATGAAAAGAAATGCTTCGTTTCATTAAAGTTTCTGCTGAGAATACAAAAACAGAAAATCTTGTCTCAAATCTTGCGAATTCTCATGGGTTTTTTTTTCATTCACACCTCGAATATGTAACACATTGTTTGCTCCTAAATATTTTTTTTTTTTTTTACTTCTTCGACGGTTCCACTAATTGACAATGACATTGTTACTGAAGTCAACTGTGAACTTTCAATTTAATTCTTAACATGACTATGGAAATTAACCAGAACTTCTTTTGCTGATCTTATCAATTAACCTACACAAAATTTCACCAAAGTAACACAACACGATCTCTGTTTCTGTCGTTCACAATATATCTACCTGTCTGTCTATTTATTTTAGTTTGGCCCATCTATCTATCTATCTATCTATTCTATTCTATTCTATTCTATTCTATTCTTTCAAAGTGCTTCATATCTATCTATCTATCTATCTATCTATCTATCTGTCTATCTATCTATCTATCTATTCTATTCTATTCTATACCAGTGTTTCACATCTATCTATCTATCTATCTATCTATCTATCTATCTATCTGTCACATTTATTTCTCACTTTTCCATGTGGATTATGAATATTTCCGATGCATTTATCTATGTCGATTCGTACATTTTCTATCTATGCGTATATCTATCTATCTTTCTAGCTAACTAGTTTTTATATTTAATGCTCATTTTTCCGTGTGGTTTATCTATATTACTTATGTATTCGTCTTTGCCGGTTTGTACATTTACTATCTATCTATCTATCTATCTATTCTATTCTATTCTATACCAGTGTTTCACATCTATCTATCTATCTATCTATCTATCTATCTATCTATCTATCTGTCACATTTATTTCTCACTTTTCCATGTGGATTATGAATATTTCCGATGCATTTATCTATGTCGATTCGTACATTTTCTATCTATGCGTATATCTATCTATCTTTCTAGCTAACTAGTTTTTATATTTAATGCTCATTTTTCCGTGTGGTTTATCTATATTACTTATGTATTCGTCTTTGCCGGTTTGTACATTTACTATCTATCTATCTATCTATCTATCTATCTGTCTATCTATCTATCTATCTATTCTATTCTATTCTATACCAGTGTTTCACATCTATCTATCTATCTATCTATCTATCTATCTATCTATCTGTCACATTTATTTCTCACTTTTCCATGTGGATTATGAATATTTCCGATGCATTTATCTATGTCGATTCGTACATTTCTATCTATACGTATATCTATCTATCTTTCTAGCTAACTAGTTTTTTATATTTAATGCTCATTTTTCCGTGTGGTTTATCTATATTACTTATGTATTCGTCTTTTGCCGGTTTGTACATTTACTATCTATCTATCTATCTATCTATCTATCTATCTATTCTATTCTATTCTATACCAGTGTTTCACATCTATCTATCTATCTATCTATCTATCTATCTATCTATCTATCTATCTGTCACATTTATTTCTCACTTTTCCATGTGGATTATATGAATATTTCCGATGCATTTATCTATGTCGATTCATTTTTTTCTATCTATGCGTATATCTATCTATCTTTCTAGCTAACTAGTTTTTATATTTAATGCTCATTTTTCCGTGTGGTTTATCTATATTACTTATGTATTCGTCTCTGCCGGTTTGTACATTTACTATCTATCTATCTATCTATCTATCTATCTATCTATTCTATTCTATTCTATACCAGTGTTTCACATCTATCTATCTATCTATCTATCTATCTATCTATCTATCTCAATTTGTCTCAGTGAACTCTTATTCTTCAGAGTGGATTATGTATATTATCTATCTATCTATCTATCTATCTATCTATCTATCTATCTATGTCTATGATTATGCGCGCACGCGCGCGCGTGTGTGTTATCGCAAACTGGGGCATTTATCTGTCAAATAAATTTTAGCCAGTTAGTTTCATAGCCCGTTACTTTTCTCGCTATATCTCTTTCAATCGGTGTGGTGTTCCAGTGGCCGTGTGCAATATAAAATAGACATATTAAGTATCGATACAATCACGCAAAAACAGACACTGAAAGATAGATAGATAGATAGATAGATAGATAGATAGATAGAAAAAAAGAAAGAAAGAAAGAAAGAGCGAGCGAGTGTGAATAAATTTCTCCCACCTCAATATCAAATGCGACCAAGATTTGTCATCATTGTAAAGCTCAGTTGAACCTTGAAAGTATATGGCTTTTTAAATTGGATAATTTTTTCAAACCTCTAGTACAAATTTGTGTAAAAAATTGTCACGATATTTTGATCTCAGGTTTATTTTGCGAATGTACGTGTTTCTGTGTATTGGGGCGAACTTTACCATAAGCAAAGAGCAATACGTCCGTCCATCCCACAATACAACAAGTTTAACATTCTATATTTTAAAACTATTCCTTTTGCTATGAGGTCCTCCCTCGATTTGAGTTTGAACAGTATTTCTTATAGAATATATATATATATATATATATATATATATATATATATATATGAATGTTATTGTGTCGTCCTGAAGATTGCGTGAAACACATTGTTTGCCGTTTGGTGTTGATCTCAGTGACCACGTTTATATCCTGTTTCTCTCTCTCTCTCTCTCTCTCCCCCCTCTCTCTCTATCTCCCCATATATATATATATATATATATATATATATAAAAGCTTAATCGTAGGTCCTTGTCTGTCGTTTTTAATGAAATATGCATATATATATATATATATATATATATATATATATATATATATATATGCATGTTTCATTAAAAAGGATAGACAAGGACCTGATTTTTTATTTAATTTTCCTTGTCTTCGAATAAATGTTTTCTTTTTTAGACTCGGAGTGTGTAGAAAGTCTCCAAATGTTCTATAATTCCGAGCGCTTTCGGATATACTTTTAGACATTATCAAGGATGATTTTATTTTTTCAATTTAATTGGGTGTGTGCGTTGTGGGTATGTTTTTAATGTTATAGAGATGTTTTATTTTTCCGGACACAGCACATTGCGGCTGTGTTCGAAGTTAATAATATTAAGTGTTGGATTTTTCTTTTTTTTATTATTAAGGTTTCCATTATTTTTCATCTTTTTTACATGTGGATGATTTTTCTTTTACATTTAATCACCTAATCATTCACTACATCCAAATCTAGACTACTAAAAATTCCACATTACCGTGCTGAGCTTAAACGGGCAATGATCCTGGTGAGTGGCTATACAATCAAAGAGGTTCCATACCTAACGATTCTAATGGTCGCTCCCTGCATACGTATATTCATGCCATCGCAAAACAAGAATTTTGGAATAATGATCCGTTCCTTTTATCGCACCAGAAAATACGTAACTTCCGCTACCATTCTCTGTCTTAGTAAGAATCATATCTGACTAAGAACGTAATATTGCTACCATATTTGGGCTGAGGTTGTCCAATCTACACTGTACAGTTTTCAGAGATTTTAAATATGCTCCCGTCACCTTGCGGATGATGAAGCCTTCTCCGACCTGCAACGCTTATTCCACAGACGAGACGTTTCTAGCCTCTCAATACACTATGGCTATTACAATGGCAGATGTTCAGACGAGATACATTCCTTAGTTTCAATGCTCTCAGTTCCATTTGCTCCCCTGGAGGTTTACATTAGCCATGCTGAGTGATGGATAGCGAAAATGGTTCTCTATGATGACTAAAACACAGCAGTTTGCTTTGGGAGGCGACCAAAGTTTACAAGCTTGAAAAACTTCCATTTTATTTGGTTCCCGAGTGAAATAAGCGGATATTTCTTTGGATATTTCACAGGAAATACTTCATTTGAACTTCCAAGGAAAAAGAAAATTCGTTTTGTGTCGTGGAAGAAGAGATCTTGGATTTGGGAAATGAAGAGAGATGGGGAGTAGGTAAAAAAAATGAGATTGATGAATCACGTTTCTCTTCAGAAGTTGGAAAAACCAGCTTAATTCTAAATAAATGCGAATAAGTTAAAAGTAAAATAAACTGTAGTTTTTTTTTTTCAATTAGAGCTAAGGAACTCCACAGATGAAAATGCAGTATAAAATGGTATAACACACAAAAATATTCAACAACTACAATCACCCGATATATATATATATATATATATATATATATATATATATATATATATGAAGAAAAAAATATATACGGAAAAAACAAAACAAAAATCCTTATATACGATTATGCTGTTTTAATGTTAATATGTCAACGTCTGACGTTTCGGTCTAATAAACCATCTTCAGGACATATTCATAAATATAACATTATCAATACAACATGACAAAGACGATGTACATTAGAACAAGACTTATCCAAACAATAACTTTCAGTTATTGTTTGGATAAATCTTATTCTAATGTTTCAAATGTTTCGTCAGACGTTGACATATTAACATTAAAACAGCATAATCGTATATAAGTTTTTGTTTTGTTTTCCGTATATATTTTTCTTCATACTATCGAATATATATCCATATATTTACTTATATATATATATATATATATATATATATATATATATATATATATATATATATATATATATATATATATATCTCAAATTCACTCTCATGTGGTCATGTGTGACGTCATGAGATGCGGTGCGATTTTCGCTTCTAGCGTCTTATATGCAGTGTTTATCGTTGCTTAGAAATCAGCTATGTAAACAATGACAGACTATCATCACTGTCTTGTCCGTATATTGTTTAATATATTGTAATTGACATCTTTGATAATGGATTATGTAAACCGAAAGCTTAGATTGTATTAAAAAAATATTGATCAATATTGTGAATTTCTTTCTTCGTTCAACGATAATGTTATTAAGCATATCAGATGTTACGAAAAAAATTTACATAAAATGAATAAACACTTGTCTACATTATTTAATGAAACGTGTATGAATGAAAAGATGCTGCCTAAATACACACAACATATATATATATATATATATATATATATATATATATATATATATTAAAAGGAAAAAAAAGACCATTTTAAGGTACCATTATAATAATTTATTTCAACAGAGCCCTTTTAAAGTTGGGGTGGCTTCCTACAGTCTTCTTCATAGTTTGGAAATTAGTTTTCATTTTTTTCTAAACTAGCTGTCAAACAAAGCTAGAGTCTTCCTGGTGTCTAACTCATTGGTGGGAGAAAAAAATGAATTCATAACTTTCTCAAGAGCATTGGAATAAAACAAACATAGCAGACTTGAACTTGAATTCACTTTGAGCCAATAACAATTATGCTATATGCACATGCCCAAGACTTTCAATATGGAATTAAAAATTATTTTATTATATATATATATATATATATATATATATATATATATATATATATATATATATTACGATAAACGTGCAATCAATTTACAAATTCATGAATTATTCACACAAAAACAAATGCAAAGGTTAATGATTTAATTGGCGAAAATCCATCGTCGCAAACAATTCAAATAATATACAAAAACCTCCGAATCCGTTATGAATGAAAAGATCCTTGTTTCTATAAATTTCTGCCGTATTAGTTCTTATTTTTTACTCAAGCTTTCGTCTGTTTCCTACAAACATCTTCAGGTATGGAATAGATGTTGTTCTTGTTTTTTCTCTTAGTAATAAGAGGACAACGAAAATATATGTATTGTTGTATCCGAAAATGCTATTGGAAATGAGTTATTGTTTTTGGAGCGCGCCAGTAGCAACGCTGAGTTTGATTTTAAATTTTTAAAGGTTGTGCGTTCATATAAATATGGTGATGAACGAATTTTTTACTGGTAAATTTTCTGTCAAAGTGGCATGAACTATATTGTTCAATAATTACAGTAATGTCGCACTTATTATCCAAAAGTCGCACTTGGATCAGTTATTTTAATTACGATAAACGTGCAATCAATTTACAATTCATGAATTATTCACACAAAAACAAATGCAAAGGTTAATGATTTAATTGGCGAGAAATCCATCGTCGCAAACAATTCAAATAATAATATAGGTTAAGGACATTACAGTCTTAAGAAAAAAAATTTCAATGAGTAATGTATTTTTACAAGAATTGTTTTCATTTTGATTGCGTTAGGTAAGATTGTTATTAAGTAAAAAAACTATATTTACTAATCAAAAATTGAAAAACTTAATACAAATCACAACGCACAAAGATTTTTTTAATAATTTTTATTTTTTTTATGTGTATAAATGTGCCTATTTTGAAAGTATATGTTACCATACACGACATCATCAGTAAATTAAAGCGATGACTATAGTAAATTTTAAGTCAAAGCTAGATTTCGGAGAATATTTATGTAATAAAATAATGTCATAGTGCAACGTCACCCTGTGCTTCTCTGCCCTCGTGCTATCCTGTGACGACCAATGTGACTTGGTATTGGTCGCGGCGCCAAATGTGACGTTCTAACACTTGGCTGATTCGGATGGGAATCTGTTTAGATTAGATATCAGCTTTGTCGTTCCCAGCTCGCCTCCAACGTCTGGTTATCGAAGTAACTGTTTTGATTTCTAGTGTAACCTACCCACGTTATGATTTGATCTTAGGTAGACGAAATCAATCAATCGTCGGGCCGTAATGCAAGCCGAATTCGAGCAAAGGTGACACTGCACAAGTATATGTAAAAGAAGATAAAGTAACAACTCGAAAGTGTGTGCGTGTGTGTGTGTGCAGGCGTGCGTGAGCGTGTGCGTGAGTTCGCGCATGCACGTACGCGTATGTGTGTGTATTTAACGTAGCAGACATTGAGCTTATTATTTTTTTCTAAGTGAGCAGTAGTTGCTACAAAATCATTGTATTTCAGATAAACCCCATTTATTATTATTATTATTATTATTATTATTATTATTATTTCCTTTGATTTCTGGTGTGTATACATTTCTTTTCGGGTCCCGGCCAGACACCGAATGTTAGAAATGGGATCTTGACATTTTCCACTGAGAAATTAGAAAAAAAAAAACATATTTCACATAGATAAATCCCTTCGTAAGATGTGGACTATACTCTTGAGAACAATTTTTTTGTATTTCTCTAAGGCATGGGCTTCCATGAATCCTTTCAATGAATGTAGCGGAACCACTTCCATTCAATCCGAGGGCTCCAAGTATTATTATCATTATTATCATTATTATCATTATTATTATTATTATTATCATTATTATTATTTGGATTATTATCATCATTATTTTTATTTAAATTATTTTCATTATTATCATCATTACTATTATTATTTGGATTATTATTATTATTATTATTATTATTATTATTTGGATTGTTACCATCATCATTATTATTATTATTATTAATATTATTGTTATTATTTTGATTATTATTATTATTATCACTATCATTATTTGGATTATTACTATCATTATTATTATTATTATAAATATTTTTTATTATTATTTGGATTATTTTTATTATTATTTTTTTTCTTTGATTTCTGGCGTTTACACATTTCTTTCCGGGTCCCGCCCAGAGACCTAAGGTTAGAAATGGCGTCATGACACTTTCCACTGACAAAAAAAAAAAAAAAAAAAAAAAATGATTACATAGATAAAGCCCTTCGTAAGGTGTGGGCTGTACTTGTCAGAACAATTTTCTGTATCTCCTTGAGGCATGGACTTCCAGGAATCCCTTCAATTAGTCTACTGGAATCTTTTCCAACCAGTCCTAGGGCTCCAACTACAACAGGGATTGTTGATGTTCCCATATGCCACATTTTCGCGATTTCTATTTCAAGGTCCTTGTACTTTGACAATTTGGATTATTATTATCATTATCATTATTTGAATTATTATTATCATTATTACTATTATTAATATTTGGATTATTATTATCATTATCATTATTATAGTTGTTGCTGTTTATGCTGTTGCGGTTGTTATTGATGTTATTGTTGTTCTTCGTCTTCAACTTCTTCGTATCATCATTATTATTAATATGATTATTATTAGTAGTAGTTGTAGTAGTATTAATAGTATACGTTTTGTTTGTTTATTTTGATTTTCTGTTTGATACAATCAATTACGAAATCTTTAGAATAAACTTTCACGTCGAAAACTGATTTTCGTAACTGTCATTGAACTTATTGAATTGAAATTGTCTTTTACTAATTGGGTTGTAGTCAGCGGCAAAATCATTTGTATTTCATGTAAATACGATTTATTATTATGCTTTGTCACGCAGTGTAGGTTTTTTGAATACATTGCGTACATTAAGTTATCGGTCAAGTCACTATAAGGACCTCAGAGAGACAACACTTTTTTCAAAATATAAGCAGTGTCCAAAAGAGTCGATTTGTTTTTGGATGACTCCATGTGAGTATTGTATCCTCAGCTGGGAGTCACACAGTTTTAATGGGATTGATTCCAGTGCACCAGTCACCACTGGAATCAACTTGACATTTTATTTCTGCATTCCTAACAATCTCGCCATTTCAGCTTTCAAATCAGAGCTGATTTTCATTTTCTCAATCACCTTGTTATCTGTATTTGTAATTTGATATGGCAAAATCAATAATATGACAGTTCTTGGTACCTTTACCGGTACAATAATATCCGGACAACTATATTGCATACCACTATTATTATTATCATTATTTTATTTCATTTGATTTCTGTTATCTACAGATACTCAAGGTCAGAAATGACATCGTGACATTTTCCACTGAGCAATTAAAGAAGAACACACACACACACATATCGATAAAGCCCTTCGTAATGTGTGGGCCGTACTCGTGAGAACAATTTTTTGTATTTCTTTAAGGTATGGACTTCCAGGTATTCCTTCAATGAGTGTATCGGAACATCTTCCATTCAATCTGAGGGCTCCAACTACAACAGGGATCGTTGATGTTCTTATATGCCTCATTTTTGAGATTTCAATTTCAACGTCCTTGTATTTTCATTATTATTATTATTATTATTATTATTATTATTATTATTTGGATTGTTGTTGTTGTTGTTTATTTCTTTAGAATTGTTATTTTCCACCAACGTCTTCGCTGATCTGCGACTGAACTTTACGGAGTAAGAAACATTTTCTGCATCATTTGTGTTCTTACTTTTATGGCACCCATGCAATATTTCAATTAAAAATCGATGTATGCGTTTTGCATGTTGCCCATGAATCTATGACGAGACTGTAAATTTAGGAGATGGCAATGACATCAGTTTAGGGATTAATTAATAATGCCTCGTGTTAATAATTCCGTGTTTTCCTCTGGGTTATTCATAGCATTAGAAAACAGATCCGCTAATGGTTTTTGCATAGACGAAAAGCATTTAGCCAGAAGCTGGCTATCTTATTTATAACTGGGGAATTCTATTGTTTTTTTTTGTTTTTTTTTGTTTTTGTTTTTAGATTAGGCTGTTTTCTTAAACGTTCTTCTTCCATTCCTGTTGATCTGTTTGTCTAGAATTCTTTCCAGAGTTTCTTTTATAATTCTTTTCACTTTCCCATAATTATTTCCAGAATTCTCTCATTCCTTTATTTGATAGTGTGTTATTTTCATTTTGTTTTTGCTTTGGTTGATTTCTCTAGTCCCCTATAGAAGTTTCTTTCTTATTTTAAAAGTTTATTTCCTTTATAGCTATTTCCGCTTCCGGTGTGAGATTTTTTCCATGCGTTGTTTTGTCATTTTTTTTAATGTGTTTATTTACCAATTTTTTTTAATATGTTTATATTATTTACCAATATTTTTTAAATGTAAAAAAATTGGTTAATAATATAAACATATTGTTTATATTATTAACCCTTTTTTTACATTTCATTTTCAACACATTCGCTTGCAGTTTTATTCCTTTTTATGGCAATGTGTTTGCTTCGTTGATTTCTCTAGTCCCCTATAAAAGTTTATTTCTATTTTAAAAGCGTTTTTTTTGTTTTTTTTCTTTCTTGGTAACATTTACTTCCTTTGTGAATTTATTTCGATGCGTTGTCTTGTGCACTTTTTAAATATGTTTATACTATTTACCAATTTTATATTATATTTAGATTCCCTTTTCATCACTTTCACATTCTGTTTTATTCCTTTTTCTGGCAATGCTGTGATTTCGACTCTGTATGTGGTTCTACAGAAGGATGCTGAAAATACCGTGGACCTAAGTGAACAACGACGAAGTTTTGTATAAAATAGAAAACAAAAAGCAAAACTTATACTTATCATCAGAAAGACACAGTTGAGGTTTTTGTGGCAGCTAAGGAGGGCTTCGAAAATCTGATACTCACAGGGAAGACAGTGGACAAAAGTGACAGAGAAAAACAACGGACAACATACTTACTGAGCTTGAGTAAATAGATGGTGGAACAGGGTTTCGGAGAAATAATAAAAAGACAGTTTATTATGACCTACAAAGAACAAAAAATGTGGAGACCAGTGATCGCCTACGTCCTGAGGGGAAATGACACATAAAAAAGACGTACATAGAATCGTTGGTCCTTGTTGTAAAGGTCTGAACTGGTGGAACTAAGGAATATTGTACATATAAACATTTACCATGTAGAAAGCGAGACTGTAGTGATAGGCTTACGGAGTTTATTCTCTGGAAAAGGAGTATAGTGGAAAATAATAACACAAAAAGCTAGTTTTGACCTTTTGAAAGTCAGGACTGGGCAGCTCCAATGCTTTTGGAGCTGCCTAGTCCAATGCTATCATATCTTATTTTCTATATACCCTTGTACAAATTAATTGAAAGAAACGCTTTGACCACCATAGAGATCCTTCCCTGCCCCCCATTAAAATGTCTGACAGTCAACTTCCTGAGAGCAACTCCCTGCGTCTGCTCGGTCTCACGCTGACTGCTGACCTGAGATGGAACAAATACATTGAGTCAATTGCTTCTTCCACCGCGAGGAAATTTGGCTCTCTGTGCCGCGCCAGGAAATTGTTCTCCCCTGAATCGATACTTCAAATATACAAAACAAGCATTCGCCCTTGCATGGAGTATTGCTGCCATATATGGTCTGTGGCACCTTCTGTTTACCTCGGAGTTCTTGACAAGATCCAGAGACGGATATGTAATCTTATTGGCCCTGATCTAGCGTCTTGTCTGCAGTCACTCTCTCACAGACGCGCTCTCTCTGTCTTTTCTGCAAATACTTCCATGATAACTGCTCTGATGAGCTGCTCTCTCTGGTTCCCAGACTCCATGAATTCAAGCGCCCTACGAGGCTGGCATCCCGCTTTCACCCTTACACCGTAGAAACCTTCAAATGTAGCCATCTCTTCTACTCCAATAGCTTCATACTTCGCACCTCTCGCCAGTGGAACACCCTCCCCAATTACTGTTTCCCTGAAAGCTATAATCTCCAACTATTCAAATGCAATGTCAATCGACATCTCCAATTACCTTGATCTACCCACTATCCTTCTCCTCTTCCTTTCTCCTATCACTCTTATCTGCTCTCGCTCCAAATCTTCCGCAACCCCCTGCATCCTAGTGGCTTCACGTCTTGCTTGGGGCACAATGCTTAAAAAAAAAAGAAAAAAAAAGTTCCCTTTCTTTCAACATAGGGTCAGTTTTAGACCCAATGAAGTGACAGGTGTAATCGATTTCTACGTTTTCCTCAGATTACGTCATCTTCAGTGGTGTGCAGTAATATTAATCTATTTTCGGGGTGTATGATGAAATTTGTTTGGCCTTGAAAAATATTGCATCATCCGTGATTGCATCAGATTTTCATCGCGTCCGGACATGATTGTTTCGACTGTCTATTACTTATTCTACGACCATTATCTGCGATGGACCTTTCTCTAAGTGGCCGTACGAAAATTTGTAACGTTGCACGAACACAATGGCAAGCCTTACCAGTGAGTGAATCAAAGTTCCATAGAATGGCCCGGAATCTCTCCTGATTTAAATCCAATCGAGAATCTGTGGTCAATCTGCAAGGAACGACTTTGCGGAATGGGCGTACGAATTACTAACATGTGCACTGGGTCATGTTGCGTTGGGAAAATACGAATAAAAGTAAATAATAACGGAATTATCCATTTTGTTTCAATTAATTTGAACAAGGGTTTGCTGTATTTTTGCGTGTTCTAAAATGAATTTGACTTCATTTCAACAATGACCTCCTTATATTAACAGTTAAAAATAATTATCTTGTTTCTTTTTACATATACAGAGTGCGACGGGTAAATTGGCGCCATTTTTTATTTTTTTTTATTTCACGCATGTGCGTTGTTTGTTTTTTTTTAATTTATTTTGTCAACTACACAGTTTAGTAGGATCAGTTGGACACCGTCTGTGAAGAAACAGAGAACCATGACGCTATTCACTCCGCCAGAAATTTGGAAACGGCATTCTGTACTCTTCAATATTTGCGCCGGATCTCTAGTACGAACATTTCAGAGTGTTTGGGTGTCAATCTGAGGACAGTGCAAAGGATTCGGAAAGAGTTGGATGAGTCTAATGGTGATTACGAAGGTATGGCAGCTCGGAAAACTCAATCGGATCGTTCTGATAAGAAAAGAACTCTTGAATTTGTTGGCGTGGGCCTCGGATTCAACACGGAAGCCAAGTGACTTGAGGAAGTAGTGATGCTCTTGGCCAAGAGTGTGGCTGCTGGAAGACCCTATATCTGGCAACAGGACTCTGCACCATGCCACACATGCAAGAGAATACAGTCATGGTTGTCAAATAATTTCTGCGACCATATCAAACCCTTACATCTGGCCACCTAACTCCCCAGACTGCAGGCTTTTTTATTATTATATGTGGGTTGCAGTTGTGCAAGAGACCAACAAAACTACTTGTAACACCAAAGATCAACTGAAAGGAAAAATTATGGCAGCATTCATCAGCTTAAACAAGGAGACCATCCAGAAGAGTTGCAGGAGATTCCGAAGTCGTCTGGACACCGTGGTAGAAGCCAATGGCGATTTTATTGAATAAATTTACTATTTAGTATTTTAGGATATTTTTTGTGTAATTTTGGGAGATATATCTGTTTAAATGAGATGTCAGTTTTATTTTCCTTTTTCAGTCATTTAGACGACAATTTATCCATCGTATCCTGTCTATCTGTTAAAATGAGACGTCAGTTTTATTTTCCTTTTTCAGTCATTTAGACGATAATTTATCCATCATATTCTGTCTATCTGTTAAAATGAGGTGTCAGTTTTATTTTCCTTTTTCAGTCATTTAGACGAAAATTTATGCATCGCAACTTTTTTTTTAGTTTCATCCATATTCAATATAAGAACGTCTATTTTTACATTCTAGTTTTCGCTAATTCTAATTCATTATTAAATTAATTCTTAACAGTTTCTTTGAGCTCAGCCAGCTCTTTTTCAGTCAACCGTTTTTAATTTAATGATCTTCCTTTTGAACTTTGATTTTTTTTATTATCAACTCTGGTGATTGGATCTTTTTGTCTTTTCCATATTCCTTATGCGTCATTGGCAACGCTATACTCTGAAATGTTGTGTACCACATAAGTCTGCTTGCATAACTTCCTACTAATTCTATCTTACCCATTATACTTTTCTTTTTTTTTTTTTTATTAATAGGCATTGGTTGAAATGGAGCATCATTTGGAATCATCCACTGAGGCTGTCTATTCTCATTATTTGCCGGAACTCTTTCAGTTGCTATTTTCGAACTCAAGCTGGTTTCGCCTTTGAGGTTGTGACTTTTCGCAAACAGCACCATGGTTGATTCGTTATTACCTTTTAATTAGGTCTATTAATAATTGTAATGTCAACATTTCATCCTTTCTGGCAAGAGGTTCTCTGTTCATGGCCGTATATTTCTTTTGTTTAATATACTTTATCACATCTATTGTTAACAACAAAATACAATCATTTACTTTATTCGGACTATTGTCCTCATCTTTGTCGCCATATTTATTACAACGTTTCGGCGGTTGTACGCTCCGGCTTTCTTCAGGTGGTTGGAATGTCGAACTGAACCCTTTATTTCTCTCACTGGGGTAGACTGTTCTATTTCCACGTGCCATGTTTAATGGATGTCAGTTATCAGTTATCTGTTAATTTCCCTCTGAAATTTCTCCACTGCCTTAGCAAGGACACATGGACACAGTGGATAATGGCGTTAGTTAGATTCAGTGACAAGACCCAAAGAGAGTGAGTTCAATACCCGGCAATTACATTTTTTCCAGCAGTAGGTTGCCATTTCTTTCTGCGGTAGACCGATTGCCATCCGAAGATATCGAACCTGGTCTGTCCTGCTATTTGCCCATAGCTGGGAGAAGAAGAATATTCATATCTTTCCCAGGGGTTTTTGCACATAAGTGAATTTCATTTAGTTATATGCCATGCGTGATACACGCTTAGGCGATCATGTATCTTTCGAGACATGACTGACGAGACAAATTTTTCCCCCAGTCGGTTGCCATTTCTTTCTGCGGTAGATCAGTTACCATCCAAGGCTATAGAACTAGGTCTGTCCTGCTATTTACCCATAGCTTGGGGGGAGAAGAAGAGTATTCATACCTTTGCCAAGGGTATTAGCACGTAAGTGAATCAAATGGATTCGACTGGAATTCGAAATCGGCTCTCCGGTTCCTCAATCCGAGTCACTATCCATTACTAGTCTGAATGGAAATAGATATATAAATATAGTTTGGTATCTAATGCTTATCGACATTAACAGAACTAGAGAAATAGAATAAATCAGGAATCCAATGAAAATCCTCATAGACATAACTTCACTGTGACCTCAAGTTTTTCACACTAGAAGCGACCTATGAACTGACCGAAGAAAACATTGACCACACATGTACTACACTCTCACGTAGGTTGTCCTGTCAAATGTCGAAATATAGTGCAATTCGTCCACATCACAACCAAGAAATAGCATCTGTGACGTTTCTATAGATATTTTCGTTGTAATCGTTCTGAAGTAGCCGCTGTGGTACCTAGACTGTATGAACTGAAGGGCAGTACTAGATTGGCGGCAAGGTCTCATCATTTTACAGTTGCAATGGCTAGATGGGGAAGGAAATCTAAATTAATTAGTATGAGTTAATTTGTTGTGACTGCTTTCGAAATTAAAGTAAATGAGGGATAGAAGTTATATACGTGCGTCATTACATGTGCGTGTGCATATTTTTACATTTATGTGTGGATGCGGGAACGTAGATGCAGGTTGTGTGTGTGTGTGTGTGTGTGTGTGTGTGTGTGTGTGTGTGTGTGTGTGTGTGCGCGCGCGCGTGCGATTTTGTTTGAATAGGAGAATAAGTTAAAAGTTACAGATTGACCTGATAGAATAGCGAATTCCCTTTTTGAGAAATTGCTAGTATATGGTAGATTAGAGTTGGGTATGCTTGTAGGTTTAGTTAATGGCTTAGTATCGCTATGGGATTAGTATTTAATATGTAAAACATGGGATTAAACTATGCAATAAAGATACCAGCTCACCTCGTTATGGATTCCGGAAGTAGGAGATCAAAGCTAAACCGGATTAAGTAAAAAGACAACACTATATAGGAGCGTGAAAAGCCGTGTTTTCATTGGCTGACGCTGACTGACATATGTCAGTAAGAATGGTCGAAGTCCGGCCTTGCTAGTTTCTTATGTTTATTGTTTTTTGCAAATGTCGCGGTGCGTACCACGACACTTCCAAGGAGGCGGACTGCCTCGTCTAGAATCAAGTCGGGGTTGCTGTTGGAGCCGATAAGATGCGAAACCCGAAGACCACCCTTGATGCATCTAAAATGTATTATTTAACTAAGTTTCATCTCTCGCACTTCTCGCAAGTTGAACGCTCTTCCAGCCTCTTGCTTTCTCTCACCTTAATAATGTTTTCTTTTTCTCATGTTGTCTCACATTAAGTAAACCCCTCATTGCGTCTTAGTGGCTTTACTACCTTGTTTGAAGGTGAGTTGATTTAAAAAAAAAATACAACTATTAACATTAAGCGTAGCAATAAAAAAAAAAGGAAAGGAATCAGTCTCTAGCCTTTTTTCACTTTATTCAACTACTGGATAATGTACAGGAGGTTGTCCAGTTTCCTGTAGAGAGCGGTCGGACAAGACGACTACTTAATTTCAACATACCTACGTGGCGCACACGCGAGTGCGCACACATAGATCATTCAAAAATAAAAAGAACTCTTACATTCATTTGAAAAAAAATGGAATCAATTATCAAACTTATAATTTGAGAAACTTTTGCAACGAATGTCCTAGATTTGTGCTGCAGTAATCAAGGCTAAAGGAGGATGTTTTGACGAGTGCAAAATTTACTCATAAAATGCTTTTTATTGTCATAATAATATTTATCAAAGTCATGCTTAACTTTTTTTTTAACCCTTTTTAATTCTCTCCTATTTAAAGTATAAAACAAGTACTGTCTGGGTCAATTTAAAAAATTGCAAGCAGTGATTTCAAACTGTAGCCATTTTCCAAGCGTAGCTTAGATGTGGCACAAAGCCGAATGTATAGGGCATCCAGTGAGGATCGAACTCACTTTTCAGTAGTAACAGATCTAGCAAGATTATCCATTACCCATTACACCACGTCGAGGTGCCCTTATTTCCCAAGCGTTGCTTGGATGTGGCACAAGGCCGAAAGTAAAGGAACCCAGTGAGGATCGAACTCGCTATTCAGTCGTAATTGTTCTAGCGAGACAAGCTCGTTAACCATAACACCACGTTGAGGTACCCTAAGAAAGACAGCCGGACACCTTACTATTGAGCCACCAACGGACTAACCTTTAAACTGTAGTGTATATATCCAAATGTTGAATTTGTCTATTTGGAAAGTTTTCAACCTCACCATAGGAAACTACGTCTATTTTTTCTTTTTTCCATATGCTGTGTTCCTTCAGGGCCTGGATTATCATGACACTCCACAATTTCCTGTCCTTTATAGCTCTGTTTAAATTCTCTCTTTTTGTTATCTCCCCTAAACCTAGTTCCTCCATCCATTTACTCAAGCTCGCTAGGTACGTCATGCCTCGCTTTCCTCTGTTCCTCGTCATTACAATTCTTAAACAACTGCATCTCGTAAGCAAAGATAAACAACGTTTTAAGAAATATATATACCCGCAAGATGCCGAAAAGTTCTCACACGTACCAAGAAGCACCTAACTCGTAAAGTCTGATGTTTGCTCATTGAGTCAGATTTAAGAACTAATTTCTGGCCGAGAAATTTTCACCACACCCCACCAACTCATAGATGTTTATGACAATTTTTTTTTTAATTTCACTGTCCTTGATTCAATTACTTTTGTACCTCGTGATTAATATCACTTCTTCATTGACCCTGCAAATTACTCTTGCCATTTCATTGTAAAAACAGAACGAATAATTCAAATTTGGTTAAGATGGCGCTGGTTGACTGTCATTTTCATAACGTGGGAAAAAGAGCGTGTGTTGCGTGTGGGGATGCCGAGAAGGCAAATCTGTTGCTGACGTTTGCGCCGATATCCACGCCCCAACGTGTTCATTTGTCTCTCAGCTGTCAACGACCAAGGAGAAATCGGATAACCAAAGAGAAGTTGACAGTTGACGAACGATCGGTTTTCTGATAGGCGAAACTGAAGTGACCTTCGCTTGATTTTCCAGTAGTGTCTCTTATTAATGTAATTGATTACTGAAACGGTAGTTGGATTTTTATTCGATACACTAGATTTTATTTTTTTATTTTTTATTTTTCTGTTTTTCTTTATTAATTTTAATTTTAATTTTGTTCAGATTTCCGTGTTTAATTTCACGTGTCATTTCAATTTTATTATTTTGGTTGGTTCAATGTTTTTATTTTTTTATTTTTTTATTTTTTATTCTTTTGGTGAGGGGTATCTTCGATCTTTTATGTTCTTTTTCCCTCTTTTAATCCTGATTTCTGCTTTTCGACTTTTCCTTCACATCTTCGATTTCTTTTCCGCTGCGGTTTTCTTCATTTTTCTTTTTCCCATTTCTTTCTAATTTGCTTGTTTCTTGCTACGTTTATTTTTCTCATTCTTTTTCGCCTTTTTTTCTTTCGTTCTTTCTTTTTTTTGTCTCTTTCAAGTTTTCTTTATTTTTTTCCTTTCTTTCCCCTTTCTTCCGTCCTCTTCTTTCTAACTTTATTTTTTTTCTTTCTTTCTTTCTTTCTTTCTTTCTTTCTTTCTTTCTTTCTTTCTTTCTTTCTTTCTTCCCCCTTTCTTCTATCCTTTTTTTCATCCTTTCTTTCTTCCGTCCTTTTTCTTTCTTTCCTTCTTTTTTCTTTCTTTCTCCCTTTCTTCTATCCTTTCTTTCTTTCTCGTTCCCTTTTTTTCTCGTTCCCTTTATTTATTTATTTATTTATTTATTTCATTCCTACTTTCTTCTTCCCTCCCTTTATTTCTTTCTTCCCCCTTTCTTCCATCCTTTCTTTCTTTCTCCCTTTTTTCCATCCGTCCTTTCATCCTTTCTTTCTCGTTCCCTCCGTCCCTATCTTTCTTTCTTTCTTTCTTCTATCCTTTCTTTCATCTTTTCTTTCTTCTGTCCTTTTTTTCCTTCTTTCTTTCTTTCTCCCTTTCTACTATCATTTCTTTCTCTCTTTCTTTCTTTCTCGTTCCCTTTCTTTCTTTCATTCTTTCTTTCTTCTTCCCTCCTTTTATTTCTTTCTTCCCCCTTTCTTCCATCCTTTCTTTCTTTCACCCTTTTTTCCATCCGTTCTTTCATCCTTTCTTTCTCGTTCCCTCCGTCCTCTTCTCGTTCCCTCCGTCCTCTTCTCGTTCCCTCCGTCCTCTTCTCGTTCCCTCCGTCCCTTTCTTTCTTTCTTTATTTTATTTCTTGCTTCCTCCTTCCCTTTCTTTCTTTTTTACATCCTTTCTTTCTTTTATTCTTTCTTTCTTTCTTTTTCTCCCCTTTCTTCCATCCTTTCTTTCTTCTTCCTTTTCTTTTGACTACATGTTTTTTTTCTTCTTCTTACATTTCTTTCCCTTTTTCCAACACCACTCTCTTGTGCATCTTTCTTCTTTATTTAGAACCGGAGTTTTGTATCAATAACCCGCTATTTTTGTTAATGCAGAAACTTTAAGACAATATGGTTACACCGTCATTTCAAGTACTGACACCTTACTTCACCCGTAAGTCATAAAAGAGACACAAATCCCCAGGAAGGGCAACGCCCAACGGTGCCTTCCATGGCGCAGCGATCAATGTTGTATCTGCTATAAGTTTACTAACAAGGAAATAGGTACCCGTAAACACTCTTAGGTTTGACTACCTCTAAAACTATGACACAAAGCTAATTTTCAAAAGCGATTTCGAGGCAGACTACGAACTAACAGTTGCCAAAAGAAAGCCTCCTCGGAAGAAATTGCGAATGCGTAAAACCTACCTAGAAATCACAAAAGATTACGTCGACATCACCGCAAAGAAAGTAGCAAGTTATTCAACTACAGGATCACTAATCAGACTAATAAATGTTAAGCTCGCTGTGAGGATTTAATCACGTCGTCTCAAAGTCATTCTGGTAGTGATTTTGTAAGCGTGACTTAAATGCGTTACAAAGTCACAAGTATGAAAAATACAATGAGGATCGAACTCAATACTGGACCAATCTGGACAAGCTTGCTACCCATGACAGCACTTCGAAGTGCACGAAAATGATTCATATAGGGATTTAATAAGCGAAGCTTAGATGTGACATGAGGCCGAAAGAACTGATCCAGTAAGGATCGAACACACTTTTCTCTTGTAATGGATCTAGCCAGACAAACATTCTACCCATTATATTAAGTGCAATTACCCAAATATATAATGATTTACTAAGCATAACTTGGATGTGGCACAAGGCTGGGAATATGGAGCGCACAAATTCGAAATCTCTAGTCAGTAACGATGACACCACCTCGTAGTGCACAAAAATGATTCTTATAAGTTATATTTTTCAGTATACACACGCCGCTACCGAATGCGACGGTCAATTTAAAGTGGAGTTAACGACAATACTGTGGAAAAACTGCTTAAATCCTATCGGCACTTCTCATTTTTTGGGACGCCTAAGGCGCCGGGAAATGATCCCAGTTCCCTCCCGAAGGAGAGGTATTGCCTGGGGCGGGATAGCTCCATGGGGCTTAAGCTAATTTATTTTGAAACTTCCCCGGCAAAAGTGACAGCTCAGCATTTCATGGACGTGGTACAATGCCGAAAGTGTGAAGCGCTAAGTTAGGATCGAACTCACTAAATAATCGTAATTAATTTAGCCAGACAAGCTCGCTAACCACGACACCACGTCGAAATGCGAGCGAGCGATTTTTATAAGGGTGAATGATATTTTGTGTCTGACAATGTTGGTTAACAAAAAAAATTACAAGCTGAAATTCTTAGCAGCTAAAGTCATTTTATAATCCTTGATTTTAAACTGAACATTATATTTGAAATTTGTTTATTTTACTGTAAGGGAAACGACATGTATAGAAAAAAGCACTTGTAATAAACTTATAAAAGATAAACTAACGACAGTAAATAACACTCTTTATGTAAATACTTTATATTCTGGTGATGTGAAATATTGAGGAAAAACCTCTTGCTTTATGAAAATTATTTAATATATATATATATATATATATATATATATATATATATATATATATATATATATATATATATAACGAGTTACGAGGAACTGCTTCCCTAAAAGAATTTAAGAAAATAGTGTAAAAAAAAAAAGGGATATTACATTTTCAACCGTTTTCAGCTTTTTTCACAGTCCACTCATTACATTTATGTCTTTGTAAAATCCACAATCCCTAACCAAGGGCAAGATTCCGGAAACAGATACCTCCAAATTGGCGGTCTTTCTGTTAGTCGAGCAAAACTTGCACTGTTCAGTATTCTTGGTGATGAAAGAGAGAAGATAAGAGAGAAACTATGTCCGGTATGAGCAGCTGATTTCTTTGGAGTTGTTGTTTCTGACGAAATATTGGCAAATCTCTTGATACGCACCGCCAACGAGTATAAGATCAAGACACACTATTATAAAGTAGAAAATATGGATGTGACTTCAGTGGTATGCGTCCAAATCCAGTTTGATTTACCTTTCAGCGTCTTTCTGATAGCCGTTTTATTACATACTAGATGTACAGTCAACACTTCTTCTTCTTCTTCTTCTTCTTCTTATTATTATTATTATTCTACTTCTTTTTCTTATTCGTCTTCATTTTCTTCTTATTCTTATTATTAATGTGCTTCTCATTGGTATTATTATTATTATTATTATTATTATTATTATTATTATCACTGTTAAATCTTGTTTCATTTCGAAGTCTCTTTCGATATATTTTTTCAATGTTTTTGATATTTATAATTATTTCGATATTTTTCTTTAAAAAAATTCAGATTATTTTATATTTTAATTTTAAATTATGAAGTTAAGATTCAAAATTTAAAATTTTAGATTTTAATTATATTTTTTTCACTCCTTAATTGTTATTAAAAATATTAATATTATTTTTATTATGTACCGTTTGTTTATCATATATTCATCTTATATTTTATTTTTTCGTATTTTATTTTGTTGATAATTTTTAAACTTTTAAATTAATGTCAAATGTTAACTGCGATATATATCAATCTGGTTTTACAAATTTACCGCAATATGTCCATCTATGATAAGTTATTCTTCCTTTTCTTCTCTCCCCACTTTTTTTCCTGACTCCCCTGCTTCCACATTTGCTTTCTTATATCTTGACTTCTCTTTGTCTCGATTCCTGTGAGATGACTTATTTAAATACGTCAATGTCTGGTCCTTACCCCACCCTCCGTTACTCTTAAATATCTTAATAAAAATAGATTTAAAATTATTTCTATTTCTCCCTTCCCTCTCGGATTTCGACCATGTCTGTCATCCTCCTTCTCCCCCTCTCATTAACACCTTACATCAACTTAAAACTACTCCTCAAAAATGTACGGGTTCAAAGGGCATATTTTTGGCCGAGCCCACGAGCTCGGGGATCCCACTTTAAACCGGCCTTGTGCCACTCGACGCCCTCGTGGGGGGTGACTAAATACAGTTCCGTCTGAAGTCGGGCGACCGGCTGATCGGTTGAACTCTCTACCTTCGGGCGAGGAGGAACCCGAACGAGGCTACGCCAAAGGGCGGAGTCTCTTTCGGGGAGGTAAACCGACCCTGAACCCGTTTATACGGGTTCAAAGGGCATATTTTTGGCCGAGCCCACGGGCTCGGAGATCCCATGTTAAACCGGCCTTGTGCCACATCATGCCCTCGTCAGTGGTGGGGGGTTGACTAAATACCGTTCAGTCTGAAGTCTGAAGTGAGGTCCGTCAGGAATCTGTCAGTCACTCGAGTCAAGAGTCGAATCAGAGGCAGTCCGAGACAGAGTCGCGTTCAGACAATTACTACAAGACATTGGAATAGTGATACTGGTAGAGACTACATTGTTCTCCATACTAAACCTGATTGTTCGTACTAACACTTTCTACTCCTCTGTATATATTCCTGTTTGTAATATATCTGTGTTATTCCATATCCTTCTTCGAGTTCTTCTTTATTGGTTCTACCTTGGACTATCACCGTGGTACAAGGACCTGGACCATAACACTTATCTACATTAGAATTAACTCTTCCTCTTTCATAAATACTAACCTGCGAGACTTCCTAAGGGAGGCAGTCGGGACGCATTGTAAACTGATAGATCGGACTCTTAATTTATATATATGTTTTGTTATTTCAATATACTTGTTCAACCTACTTTCTTTCCTTGTCTTTCTTTCTGGCTCCTAAAAGCCCACTACAGTTTCACTAATGTTTTACTGAATAAACTATTATAATTCAATAACACTTCAAATGTTGAATGTATAACTAATTCTAATTTCTATTTTCCAATCTTTACACTGTATTAATTTTATCTTATGAATTCTTCCCTGTTTGTCAGCCATGAAATAAAAACAATTGTTTGCACGGAAAATAAAGATCTACATATATCAAATCGTCTTTACGTGGGTGCAGATGCCGCCCGATAGGTCGAGTTTTAAGCAATTTTGTAATGAAACGTGCACTGCACTTTTGGATACAAAAAAACAAAAGATTTACTCCCCTTGAACCATGAAACAACGATATTGGCTAGTATAATATATTAATATATATTTTTAACTTTGTATAATCTGGCAACCCTGAATCTGAGCTCAACGAAAATCGTTCCCTGCGCCTAATTTTTCCAGTACTTTTGAATGAGCTATGAATCATCGAAATCAAACCAGTGGGAGCGGAGGAGTTGCTTGGACACACACGCACAAACACACATTATACTTTATATATAAGATTACAAAAAAACTTAAATGTTTTTGCACAATTGTCTTAGTCAGGATCAAATGTTTTTTTCTTAATTACACTCGTGGTTACAGAGTTTATCGAACAGGTGTGTTTAATTAAAAACAACTGTAAGAAGATGTAGTAGCCTCAGTAAAGACCTATTTATGAAAAATGTTTTTGTTAAAAACATGATTCGTTTTAAGCCAGGCAATAAAGCTACTAAGACGCGAGACGGACTGTGAAAAAAAAAGAGAAAAAGAAAGAAAAAAAAACATTATTAAGACGAGAGTATAATAAAGGAAAAAGAATTAAGAAGATAGAAGATGATAACTTTTTCAAGATCAAAGTTGTCAGGAATGCAAAAATGTCTCGCAGTTCTGTTTTTTCTCGTGTTCTTTCGCACTCAGTAAGCCCTTGCGCCTTAGTAGCTTTATTGCCTTGCTTGTGAGTGAAATGATGAATTATTTTTTCTCGACAGAACAACAAGTACTGCTGGCACATTTGGTTATATCGAGATCTTCTTGACAAAAATCAAATAAGAATCTGCAATGTTACTGGTTCTGACCTGGCATCTCAATCACTTTCCCATCGCCGTAGCATAGCTTCTCGGTGCTTTTCCTATAAATATTTTCATGGAAATTGATCTGATGTATTTCCTTCTTTAGTGCATCTACTTCAGGAATTTAAACGAATATAAATGTCATGTCACTCGTCATCATCTGTCTGCTTAATACCTGTTGTATTGTTGTCTTCACTATTTCTTTTATTCTCAGCAACCCTTCACATACTGACGAAATATATATAAATATATATATATATATATATATATATATATATATATAATTATTTATATATTATATGCGCGGTACTTATTAGAAAGCGCTCAATATCAGAGATAGAGCTAACATATTTGGTTGGATTGATGTGAGTTTGTGACCCTGCCTTTCACGCTTTTGCGATCGTCAACTGACGATCGCAAAAGCGTGAAACACAGGATCACAAACTCACATCAATCCAACCAAACATATGTATATATATATACCGTTTGTAACAACATAATTGTCCAAATCGTGTAACAGCATAATTGTTCATCCCACAAAATGTTAAATATCTAAGAGAAACACGAAACTAATTGAGTTTCTTTTTCCCAGGTTTTCACATCAGACGTTTAGCCATCATGTTACCATTTGTCGTAAGAATTACTTAAAAACCCCTTGTGTTATTAAACTAGAAAGAAAACAGATTAAAATCATTTTCTGTCAGCCACACTATGTCTTCCCAAATGATCAATGATGAGTTGAAAATCGTTCTGTGTCAGTCCCACTCTCTTGCTAAATGAGTAATGGTGAGAGGAAAATGATCATTCATGCCTTCAGTAATGGTACCAGCATTCATATTCTTAGCTTCCATTTTCCAGTTCATTCAAGAACCACCAAGAGAACTGCCAATAAGATTAAAAAAAAGCGGGAACAGTAGAGAGGAAAAATGGGTCAGGAGATCAGTACAGCAAGAAATCATTTCTACTTAGAACTAAATACATTCTTATTGTTCATAGTAGAGTACAATGTAGGTATTATAAATACCTCGGAGAATTCCAGTAAGATATCTTTAATCATTTCTAAGATGCGACAGTTCAAAGCTAAATCTAACAATTGAACAATTTTGCTGATATACCCGGTATGTATATATACATATATATGTATATGTACACACACACACACACACACACACACATATATATATATATATATATATATATATATATATATATATATATATATACACTTCATTATAGGATATTACATTAGAGCATATGTAAAAGCGCTACATAAATTCACTGGGCCAACCAAGCATAGAAATGAATATAATATGGGAACCAGTAATGCCAGAAAAAAGCAGTAATAACAACAATTTGCAATATGAGCTCTGGTCAAAAACATGCAATGATAACAGCAAAAATTGCAATATGAGCACTGGTAAAAAGTGATTGTTGATGACATTAGGTTTATAATACCCAGGAATTCGTACACAGATGTCTTCAAGCACAGAGGATAAAGGCGTTAGTTCGATCCAGTAACAGGACCCCAGGAGTGTGAGTTCAATACCTGGTTAAGGCTGTGGAGAACTTTCAAAGGGAAAGTAGCAGGAGATATCTGAAATCCATTGGACATGGCACGTGGAAATAGAACAGTCTACCCCAGTGAGCGAAATAAAGGGTTCAGTTCGACCTTCCAACCACCTGAAGAAGGCTGGAGCTTACAACGGCCGAAACGCAGCGATAAATATGGCAACAATGATGAGGATAATAGTCCGAAAAATGTAAATAGTGTAAATAATACCTCATCTCAGAAATACAGACAGATACCAAATGCACTCATGTTTCGATATTCATATCATGACACCTCATCAGGTAGTAATAAATGACGATTATTTTTTAATTTTTTATAATTAATTTTATTAATTAATTTTTAATATTTGCTTACAATTCAACCCCATTTCAATGCGTAATTAGCTCCCAGCATATAAATGATCTCTGGTAATTTTTTAAATAAATGGAAAAACATAGGCATAAAAACAATTATATAAACAATTTAGATAAAAAAAAAAATATTGATATACAAATGTTCCCTTGTTGAAATGCTAAAATTTACTAAAA
>CAHIKZ030000747.1:1037500-1072500 GCA_903632075.3 Acanthosepion pharaonis | reverse complement strand
CAGGGGTGTCCATAAAGTTCGTGTGTACTTTAAAAATTTATAATTTAATACAACGCAAAGAAGATATTTAGTTTTTTCAAAACTGTTATCTCGTTGCACTCTCATTAACAATAGAAACTTTAAAAATAACTTTTAAAAGCAGTTTATTTCTGTTAATGTGGTTTACCTATTATTGTATATAGTACTATATAAAATATATTGTAGAACGGGTATATTAATCTTTAAGATTTGTATAAAAATACGTATGCTGTTGGCAAACTGATTTTAAAAGCCTAAGTCGGCACAGAGTTAGCAAAAGGTTTCCGATCTCTAGTCTATATGTCTATCTCGATAGCCATACAACCTGTTATGTACCTTTGTGTTCGCTTATTGTCTTATGAGACAATTAAACGTTGTTAACTAATACATTAGATACAAAGAAATTTATAAAACAATCATACTTATCGTCATGAAATTTATGAAATTCGATCTTAATTCGCTACCCATACAATTGTCATGGTATATATATATATATATATATATATATATATATATATATATATATATAAAATTTCTCGATTTAACCATACAATATTTATTGTGACAATAGGAAAACTGGTAGTTTCAGCAATATATATATTTTTATATAAATATATATATATATATATATATATATATATATATATATATATATATATATATATCGTATTGTATTGAGGCAACTATTAAATTATTAAACTGTTACGAAAACGTGAAATATTAGATAAATTTAGTGAGCAAAAACGGACTACACACGGATGGAACATTTAATGAGTATATATAGGACAGGGATTTTCCAACCTACGATACACATACGCCAAACAATTTCCAATGGCACGCTGCCGGAAATGACATCACGAAGTCCGAGCTCTTGCTGTTTCAATTTTAATATATACTAAAGTATATATATTGTATATTACTATATAAAATACTAGCAGTAGAGCCCGGCGTTGCCCGGGGATGTAACAGTAATATCGACCATCATAAAGACTGAAAAATAAAATTGACACAGATTATTGTTTAAGATTGACGGACACGCATGTCTTAATTAGTATTTTTTTTTTTTTACGAATTGGTCAAACCCAAACTCAAACAAAAGCATTGTTTTCAATCTTTAGGAGTCTACCGATTGAATAGAATTTTATTATAAACAATTGTCATGTAAATGGAATTTTTAAATTCTGAATGTAAAAATAAAGAAAAAGTGTGCAAGACAATAAGAAACACTACCTGCCAAAAAAAAGTGAAGTTTTGTTGAAATCGGTTGAAAAATGTAGGAAATCCGATCCCATAAACACACACACACACACACACACACACACACACACACACACACACACACAAAGAACACACATTCACAATGCCTCTAACAACCAATTGGGTTTTTCCAATTTTAATAAAGTATAACTCGATATTTTGAATTGTCCGCATTTCATTCTCGACATGCCTCTTAACAGCCTGTTTTCAAAAGTTGATTTTGTGAACAAAATACAATTGTGTTTTATACCAATTTTGATTTTAAAAGGCGCATAGTAAGCAAAAGAACCACCGACAAGGTAATTTTAACGAAACTGGTAATCCCAAGTCACCTTCTAGGTCCTGACCAGTTTCGATATTTTTGTTGAAATCGGTGTTTGAAAAATGTCTAGTAAAAATTCTAATCCGACCAATAAATATTTCAAAAAAACGTACAGCATTCAAATCACAACAGTCGTCACATCAGGTGTTGTTGTCGTGTCGCTATTTTTCATAATAATTTTCGACAAGTAAACATGATATTGTCAGAACAGATGTTCTTCATAAGACTCGCCTTGGTCGCGCTGATTTTCGGGAAATCATCCTAAGCCGTTGTATACCGTTCCACGTCAGCGATGTCTTTTTCATCACTGAATGATTTTATAAAATTGCGCATGTCTAATTGTGTTAGACAGGCACATAGCCCTAAGTCAGAAAAAAAAACTTGGTTACTGTGGTTTAGACGCCGATGGCCCAGGCCGTGCATTTTGTGAAATACATTTTAAAAACCGGGATTTACTGAAAATCTAAAAAGCACAATGTGTCATCACTAACTACCGACAACGTGACACCTGGCCTTTAAATGTTTTCCGCCAGGTGTATAAATAGCGGTGTCAGGCTACTGAGAGCAGTGGACTGTGAGATGACTTCTGATTGGTCTTGAATTACCAGTTTTACCGGTTGATTATTGAGTTTTAGACGTTAAGATCGGTGACTATGAAAGAATTCACTGAATTTGCTAACAAGCTGCACCGTTTGTGTTTTATTTGCTGTTGTAATTAAATACAATTATTTAACATTGATGTTTTGAGTTGTACTTTAATATTAACGGCCACCTATACGGTAAATTCATTTTTGGGAAAAAAGTCAAAGAATATTGTTCCTTTTGTATCCACATTGTTATTGTTCTTCTTTCGCCTTATTCAAATTAAATTTCAAGGTTTTAAAATCAAAGTCACGGTAAATTGTCTGAACATTCTTTCAAATCAATTCAGTCACGGTAAATTGTCGTATGAACAGTCGTCTTTCGCCTTAATCAATTCAGTCACGGTAAATTGTCGTATGAACCTATTGTTTTTATTTCTTCTTTCGCCTTATTCAATTCAGTCACGGTAAATTGTCGTATGAACCTATTGTGTTTATTTCTTCTTTCGCCTTAATCAATTCAGTCACGGTAAATTGTCGTATGAACTATTCAATTCAGTCACGGTAAATTGTCGTATGAACCTATTGTGTTTATTTCTTCAATTTCGGTAAATCAATTCAGTCAAATAAATTTTCACGGGTATAAATTGCTTTTATGTTTGTTTTTATTCAACCTTCACGGTAAATTGTCGTATGAAACTATTGTGTTTATTCGGTCAAATAAATTTTGGGTATAAATCTGTTATGTTTGTTTTAACCTTCGCCTTAATCAATTCGGTCACAGTAAATTGTTGTATAAACCTATTGTGTTTTATTCTTCTTTGGCCTTAATCAATTCATTCAAAGTAAATTTGGTATAAACCTATTGTGTTTATTTCATCTTTCGCCTTAATCGATTCGATTTCTATTATAATTTAATTATTTTATTTTACTATATTGCTATGTAATTCTGGTATATTTTAGTTTTTTTTATTTTACTATATTGTTATTAATTCTATTATATGGTAATTATTTTATGTTACTATATTTTTATTTAATTCTATTATATTCTAATTATTTTATTTTGTTCTATTATTTAATTCTATTATATTTTAATTATTTTATATTACTATATTATATTTAATTCTATTATAATTTAATTATTTTATTTTACTCTATTGTTATTTAATTCGATTTTATGTTAATCATTTTATTTTACTATATGTTTATTTAATTCTATTATAATTTAATTATTTTATTTTATTATATTGTTATTAACGCTATTATATTTTAATTATTTTATTTTATTCTATTATTATTTAATTATATTATATTTTAATTATATTATTTTACTATATTGCTATTTAGTTCTATTATATTTTAATTATTTTATTTTACACTATTATTATTCAATTCTATATTCTTTTCTCACAACCAAGGACTCTCTGTGCTACTACTGCCTTGCTTGCGGTAAAATGATTTATAAAAACAACAACTATCTAGATATCGGTGGATTCCCATAGAGGAAACGGAATATGTTGAAATCAAAAACCGTGGTTAGGGTTACGAAAAACTATCTATTATCATTCTCAAGAAGTCATGACAATTCACAGAAATACGTGGAGAGTCATGGTTGTATATCTTCTCAAAGGACACGGCATTTAAAAAAAAAACCTTTCCTTATTTTTATGCAGTGTTTATATTACAGAATGTGTGCCTGTTGTAATAGTTATTCGTGCTGACAACGGTAGTGGCGTGACGAGTTCGAATTCTATTTAATTCTTTTCATTACTCTGAGCTAAAGTAGTAATCCATCACTTCTTTCATTACCTAGGGTCAACCCCCCTCCCCCAGCAAACTTCACTCTCTAGTTTCGATTGGCAAACAGACTAGGAGAAAGATAACTCTGCATTTAAAACATTTTGGACGGGAAGTTAACTGCTTAACCACATAAAAAGATTGCTTCCTAATAAAACCCTAGCAGCATCACTTGGAGTGATGAGGTTGTCGTTACATCACATGGAAACCTACAAGAAAAATATTGACCAAAGATGTTTACAAAAATCAACCGGTAAAAAAAGGATGCCAATGGTAAAGATAAGGGTAACTGTTAGAAGAGCCGATTCCATAAAGGAAGAAGGCGGCATTCACTGACCGAAGAGTTAGATTTAATGTCGGTTGAAATTTAGAAGATCTTTTTCGCAAAACATTTTTTTTTTATGAAAGTATGTCTCAAGTGAGCCAGCTGTTATTGCTCTTTTAAATATTAACAGTTTCCGTCCTAACTTTTTGTTTATGTTTGTGTTGAAGCTCACATTTTTATTATATCGTTTATATGAAAAGATCACTTAACTTTAAAATATTAATTTTATCCCGACTTCGAAGTTTCTTGGTAAAATTTTCAGTCTTCATGAGTTCTGGTTTTAAACGGTATTTCCATTTTTTTTTTTTTAACTTTTTCAATTTGTCCCGCATCTTTTTCAATCCACTTTTTTCCGTTTTGTACACGGTTCATATTCGAGAATTTAACGTTCTTTTCACGCGCACGTTCATGAAATTTTGCTTTTGTTTTTAAAAAAAATTGTTTTTCATTGAAAAAGACGCAGAACAAATATAAGAAATTGAAAAATAAAACTGAAGATTGCAAATTTTACCAAGAAACTTCGAAGTCGGGAAATAAAACTGATTTTTAAAAGGTAAGTATTCTTTTCATATATTATTTTTGATATTATTTTAATATTCTTAATATTGAGCACTATATATACAAATCTCTGCTGTTTCTTAAATCTTATATATATCGGTAGCTAGGAAATAGTAAAATTTATATGGAATTTTTAAAAAGCTAAAAAAGAACAACCGGTTTCGTCCCAGCCTTATCAAGTTTATTTTCTGGGATATAATATATATATATATATATATATATATATATATATATAAACATATATAATTAAATTATATATAAACATGTAATGGAAGGAAAATAACGAATGGAAGGATAAAGATGAATTTCAAGAAAACTAATATACAAGGACTCTAGAACCTTTAGGTGATATCAGGAGTTCCCACTCTAGATAAAATCGAAATACAGTCCGCACTAAAATCAAACACACAATTCCTGCTATTTATTACATGCACTGCAATAGCAGAGCCAGAAGTATTGGTTAATTGGCTTTCCTGGCATCCGGATTCAAAATCCTGGGGGTGGGGTGGGGTAAGTGCTGTTTTATTCTCAGATTCAAACGTTGGGATGTCCTTCTTATGTAGTCGAATCCATAACTAGACTTATATTTATAAATCACTGAATTAACATGATGCGGGGGACGTCCTTGCGAATGGAATAGAAAACAGGACGAGTAACAAATATTACCCGAACATTAGCCGAAAAATAACAGCTATTAATCAAACGCGAAATTCGTCGAGATAATGTCTCATCCTCTGTACCAATATAGGGAAGACGCAAATAAACTGGACATTTTTCAACAAAATATGGCTCATATACACACACACACACACACACACACACACACACATATATATATATATATATATATATATATATATATATATAGAGAGAGAGAGAGAGAGAGAGACAGACAGACAGACAGACAGACAGATGAGCTAGAGTCAAATATAGATCAAATATGAATCGGAATCCGACAGAATGATGAGATAAAAAAGAAATTGTGTGTCAATATGTTGTCTCGAAGGTCATATTTTTATTCTATCATTATTTCCTTGCTACCCATTTTTTTCCTGGAAGAATTGAAATGATGAGACTTGTTTTCCGTATTTAGGCAAGTGTTTTGCTGTTAATGTATTGCTTTCTTGAAGACATGAAGGATCCATCCGCCTGAAACCATTTTGAATCCTAGATCTTCGAGAACAATTATATATAGATGATTGTTCGCATAATGCTTGCACGACACTCATATGAAAGTTTTGATCTTATGTGCTGTGTCCTTTCATGATGTACGTAATCATGGCCCTCCACATCGTCCTGTCCCTTGTAGCTCTTAATAT
The DNA here is from genome assembly GCA_903632075.3 of Acanthosepion pharaonis. Taxonomy (NCBI): domain Eukaryota; kingdom Metazoa; phylum Mollusca; class Cephalopoda; order Sepiida; family Sepiidae; genus Acanthosepion; species Acanthosepion pharaonis. The sequence goes on along the minus strand of CAHIKZ030000747.1, from coordinate 1,066,323 downwards.
GTTTTGTCTTTTTGTTACTTCTCCCAAAACCTGTTCTGCTATCCATTGACAAGTTCATCAAGTATGTTACGTTCTACTTCCCTTTTACCATCTTTCCTTTAATCTGTACCAGGAGTATCAGATTTTCCAAGCCTTCTTTCCTCATTACGTGCCACAGAAATTGCAACTGCTTCTTTCTTCTGTTAAGTATGAGTTTCCTTTTTGGGTCCATTTTCTCTAAAACCTCGCTGTTGTTTACATGTTTCGTCCATGGCATCTTTCTGTAGAACAACATTTATGTTGCCTCAAGTCTCTTCTTCATCTTTGAAGAGATTATCCAACATTCACTGCCATACAGAAAGACAGATATCACGTAACAGATATTCTTTTCTTAGTTTCTAACAATTTTTTTTTTTGTCTTTTGATACTCTGCTTATCTTTTGGAAGGCATCTTTGGCGATCCCAATACGTCTTGTGCTCAAAGTGTCACACTTTCCGAGTTCTGTTAAAACATTTCCTAGATATTTAAATGTTTGATTTTAGTATCTCGATTTGAAATTTGTATTCTGGGCTCATTTTTTTTATGACAACCATTTATTCTGTCTTCTTGCAGTTTATACTTAGTCCTTTCTTCTCGTTTTCCGTCGCTACTTTCTGTAGGATCTTTTATAGTTTTCTTTCCGTGTTTGCTATCAATAATGTTTCCTCTACGTATCTTATATTGTTAAGATTGTGGGCGCCAATAATAATCCTGAGAGGACTTCTAATTCACTCCAACTTGCCTCACTGTATAGGTTGTATAAATCCGGTGAGAAGACCCATCATTGTCTTACACCCCTTTCTATTAGGAAAAGAGGCTATTTAAGGATATGATTCGAGTTTTCAGGGTAATATTTGGGGTTTGTACCAACTGACGGTGTTGTAAAATACTGGAGATTGTTCAGCATTCCCTGCCATACAGAAGGACAGATATCATGTAACATTTCAGTACTACTTCCTTTGTTTCTTACGAAATTTTCCTGTCTCTTAATACTCTGCTTAGCTTTAGGAATGCATCTTTGGCCATCCCAATACGTCTTCGGATCTCAGTGCTGCACCTTCCGTCCTCTAAACATTTCCCAGATATTAAAATTTCTGTACCTGCTTGATTTTAGTATCCACAACCTGTATTTTGAATTTGGGGCTCATTTTTTACTGATGACCATGTATTCTGTCTTCCTGTCATTTAAGCTTAGTCCTTTCTTCTCGCTTTCCTTCGCTACCTTCTGTAGGATCTTTTTTAGTTTTCTTTCCGTGTTTGCTATCAATACTGTTTACTCTACATATCTTATACCTATTGTGGTCGCCAATAATGAATCCTGATGGAACTTCTAATTCTCTCCAATTTGCCAAACTGTATAGACTGAATAAATCCGGTGAGAAGACCCATCATTTTGTTACACCCCTTTCTATTATGAAAAGAGGCTATTTAAGGATATGATTCGAGTTTTCAGGGCAATATTTCGGGTTTGTAGCAACTGACGGTGTTGTAAATAACTACCTCTTGTACAGCTTTTCCTCTATTCAAATTACTTATTTCCTATTGCAAATTTGTTATAACTAATCCACACCCTGAAATATTTGAAGTATTTAAAATTTAAAACTAAAAACTTTAAAGTTCCTAATCATGGTGTAGTCATGGTATCAATGTTTTCATGCCGATACCGTTTGTGTTTTGGAAATCTTAAATCCTACTTCTTGGAAAACTTGGTAAAGGATTTGGGTTCGTTGTTCAAGATTATTCTTATTTCAACAATGAATATCTATATCAACAGCATCATCGGTACAATGCTCTGTCTGTCCTGGGTATGATGGTAAACTACATCCGGCAGCGCGATCTTTGATCGGGTCGATTTAAGGGGCGCGGAACCACCTCTTAATTGCTGTCATTCCTAGATCCACACTGACCAGGGGTGGTAGCACCTGTAAGGGTCCAAGATATGGACAAATAATTAATCCTCAAGCTAGGGTCAGAACAATATTGAAAGTATGTTAACAGCAATAGATATTTGAAAAAAATATGTCAATGAAAAAAACTGAATACAGGTATACCTCACCTTATGTCGTTAATTGATTCCAGAGGTTACGTCTTAGGTTGAAAGACCAGTCAAGTCGAAATGACCACATTATAAACCTCAAATAAACACTCTCATTGCTTATTACAGTATTTATATGTACGTACAATATTCTGAATAAAATAATTAATTACTACTTAATATTTCAGCGATAGAGGCCTAAGCTTAGCATTAGCACTTGCAATGGGACTTTTCTTTGAAGCCAAGAGAAAAAAATGTATTCTCTATCCCAACTGAACTGTAATGGAAAGAACATCAACGGCAGGAATTTCAAATAAGAACATCTGCTGAACATACTTTATTATGCTATTTTTATTTTTATGATTTTATATATATATATATATATATATATATATATATATATATATAAAGAAATATAATTTTAAAGTGTGCTATATTTATGGAATGGGCTCGATATCAGAGATAGAGCGTATGTAAATATAAATATAAAAGTGAACATTGAAGTCAACACTCAGAGGCGACAGGCAATCGTCAGGTCGACTATATATATATATATATATATATATATATATATATATATATATATATATATACTCGACTCTGCCGTCGAATTCGACGTATGAGGGTCAAGCAGATCAGTTCCTGGAAGCCGACAGCACATGAGTTTCGATTATAGTGGTGAAGGTTTCGTGCAGGACCATCCACGATTACAGAGACCTGGTGCACTACGTGCCACAAGGTCCCCAAACCACCCTCCGCAGGTTTTGAATTCAGAGTTGTCCTTCTCCTAGACCAGTTGCCATCCAAGGCTATAAAACCCAGTCTGCCATGCCATTTACCCATAGCTGGAGGGGAGAAGAGGATTCACAACTTTCCGAAGGGTATTAGCACGTAAGTGAATGTAATGAATATATATATATATATATATATATATATATATATATATATATATATATATATATATATATATATTTAATTTTTATATTTATTTAAATATGATATTATATGGGTTTATTGTTATTTTGGCGTTTTGACGTTTCTAAAATTTTTCACGGCTGATGTCATCACGAATAAAATAACCAAAGGCGAGTTTTATTTTTTCCTCATAATATTTAAGAAAACTAGACGTATCTTTGAAAATGTCTTAACTCAAAACAACTTAAACTGAGGCTTCACTGTACATGTTATATACCTACGAAGCTCTCCTTAAAATGTTGTCGGCATTAAATAACCCATTGAGATGTTGATATGCAATAAAACAAAATAAACCTAAACCAAGCAATGGGTTATGTAGGTAAAATGGGCACACTGTTTTCCATTAGTAGATTCTTTTGGGATTCGGAATGTTTAATGATTGAATAAAAAAAAAATATTTGTAAGTAATAATAAGCATTGCGATATAGACTGGCCTTTCTCTAACTTTTTTCTACTCTTGACTAATCAAGGTAATCGAGAGAGTGACAACTAAAGTTTACCTCACCTATCGATTACTAGATTTGGTGACGTAAAGACTGAATGGATTTCACATGTGAATAGGCGAACACGATTTGCATACAGCTGGGACGCATTGAAAGATCGTTGGTTATGTAGTCGAATGCTCGGTTGCATTAATTTCACTGAGGCGAATAAAAAGCCATATATTCTTCTGAATAAATACTCCTCTCTCGGTGATATTAAACCTGGCAAATAAACGACATGGCGACTTTCAATTTGCCTGAGATTAACAAGAGTAGAAATCCTCCTCCTCCTCCCAAAGCACTGAGAATAAATTCTCATTTGTAAATATTGCTTTGTGTGTAAATATTCACCAAATTTTAATTTTGTTTATAAGGTTACCAATTAAATATTGTGCTCCCCTCAATCTATCTCATTCATTTACACGTACGTTAACAGACACACACGTCCATATATATATATATATATATATATATATATATATATATATATACAACCTTCTTTCCAAGCGCAGCTTAGATGTGGCACAAGGCCGAAAGTATGAGGCACCCATTGAGGATCGAACTCACTACTCAGTCGTAATTGTTCTATAGAGACAAGCTTGCTAACCATTACACTGTCTCGAGGTGTTCAAGTGATTTTCCAAGCGTAGCGCAGATTTGGCACAAGGCCGAAAGTAAGGGGCACCCTAGTGAAGATCGAACTCACTGCTTAGTCGTAACTATTCTAGCGAGACAACCTTGCTAAGCATTACACCGTCTTGAGGTGACCTATAGTGATTTTTCAATGCGTAGCGCAAGGCCGAAAGTAAGGGGCACCCAGTGAGGATCGAACTCAGTTTTCAGTAGTAACTGTTCTAGCGAGACAAGCTTGCTAACCATTACACTACGCCGAGGTGCCCAAACCCTCTTTTGCTGCATCACAGCACATCAGTGTGGCTAGACATCCGATTGCTTCAAGCTGAGATTGAAACTCGATCGATTTGGCATCACTCAGAGGCTCTACCCCTAAGCTATAGGCGCAGGGCAGAGAAAGGCAATCTTTTAACGTATGATGTATATAAACGCCGAAACAGCAGCAACTACAGTTCAAATATTTGAAGCCAACCTTGTTATATTTTTTTAAATTGGCTCAAAAGTCTGTTGTTTTGTACTCTAAATAAGAGAAAATTATCATACATGGTGAAAAATAGTTAGACATATTTTACTATAAATTTTGTTATGACAAAAAAAAAATTTCATGATTAAATTTTGCTCACGTCAAAATATCCTCCTTTAGCCTTGATTACTGCAGAACAAATTTTTGGCATTCGTTGTAAAAGATTTTCCAAGCATAAGTTTGATAATTGATTCCATTCTCTTGTCAATGACTCTAAGAGAACTTTTCATTTTTTTTCTTTTGTCAAGTTCACGCCATGCTAATTCTTGGGGTCGATTCAAAATTTTGGACTGCATTGCACACACCCAGAGACACAGACACACACACACACACACATATATATATGTATATATTAATAAAAATCTTACATTTCACTTGATAAAGTTAATCAGAGTACGGAACGCGTCTGCTAAAAGAAGTTTTACTTTCGTTTTATATATATATATATATATATATATATATATATATATATATATGATACTATCTATTATTACATCTCCTAGTTCCATAAAAGAAATTCTTAAAGAATCTAAGATGAGATGAATAACAACCACAAAATAGCCACTGTATAATACTGCCAGACAGAAATAAAATGCCGATAAGACGTACACACGCGCATACTCAGGCACATTATCAACGAACTCTTGCGTAGACCATCTAGAATTATGATATTCAAAACCACAAGAATTATGCAGACGAACGCTATCTGACAAGACAAGTAGACATAAGACCTACATACAAACGAAAAAACAAAACAAAACTAAGATGAATTTTCCACATCTCTGATGAAGCTTAAATAAAAGCGAAACATGTTGAATTTATAAACGGTTCCTATTTATTCCTTTTCCTATCATTTTATCGGATTCTGAGCCATATTTGATCCTAATTCACACACACACACACACACACACACACACACACACACACACACACACATATATATATATATATATATATATATATATATATATATGTATGTATGTATCAAGGTACGATGTGAACGAATAAAGCACAATTCCAACGTTCAGACGCAATCTTCAGGCCTGACGATTGCGGCTAGCATGAAACAGCCTGTCGTCTCTAAGTCGGCATATATATATATATTATATATGAATGTTATGAATGTACGAGATTCATGGAAAGTTGGAGTTTATAAGCAGTAAATTCGACCTTGTCTACCGATTGGTTCTTTGTAGCTCAAGCGGTAAAGGCACGACAGCGTATATGACGGTTCCGTATAGGATGCAGGTTCGAATCCTGTCAAAGGACGAAAATTTTCTATGAAAATTTCTCGGACATTCAGGCCGGTAAATGTTATTTAATACTGTTTATCATAAACAGAGCATTTGCTTAAATACTTGTATCTATAAAATAACAACGTTAAACATAAATATATGTCTTTAATAAATAAATTGTCGGACCTTGTCCATTTCTTAATATATATATACGTACTTTTTAATTTTTGCTTCTTCGCTTAGTCTAAATTTAAAGTAGGTCACAATTGAGTTGTTGACAGATTAAGGCTGCCAAACCCTATAACCCCCTTTTTTCCGTAAAACGAGGTTGTATTTTCTTTTTAAATCTAAATAAGTCTTTTACTCGCCTAAAGTAAATTAGAATGGCCTGATGAGATGCATTGATTCACATCGAAACACGACTTCTCATTTTGTAGCGATTTTGACATGTTTTCGGTGTAATATTGTATTATATATATATATATATATATATATATATATATATATATATATATATATATATATTTGAAATATTTGATTAAAAAAATTTCGCTTGAAGATGGAACAGAGCTTACTTTAATTCAATTTAATTCAAATAATTATATTGAAGTTTTCGGCTCTTGTTTTGAAACATGAGACCTCTTATGTAGCGTGTTGAATCATATTTTTAAATAAATAATTATATTTATGCTCTACTTTTGTATCGAGCACTATTTTTTAAAATAATAACAAAAATACTAAAGAACTTTGGATTATTTACTAACGAGTTCTTTCCTATTTTCTATATATTTTCACACACACACACACACACACACATATATATATATATATATATATATATATATATGTGTGTGTGTGTGTGTGTGTGTGTGTGTGTGCCATAGAGAGTAAGACGCTGAATTAATGAATAGCGGCTCGCATTGAGGAATCGCAGAGACGAGTTCGAATTCCAGTTCAGTTCGTTTCACTCCCTTCGTGCATATACACTTGGAAATGGTAGGAATCCATCTCCTCTCTCACTCCCTCCCACCTCCCAGCTATGGGTTAATAGCATAAGAGTCTTGTTCCATGTTGGGTCCGTAATTATTAGGTAAGTGATATTTGAATGTTAATCACGTAGCTCCATAGATAGAAACGTGGAACCCTAATCGGAATGGATGGAGCAAGGAGAGAATTTGAATTAAGCCTTCCCCCTCTCTGGATCATATCGTTTTTTAATTTTTCCAGATCTCTCATTTTGTTTTCTTCGGTTATGGCGCCAACAATTAGTGAGAGCGGACGTGAGTAATGTCCGAAGTTTTTTTTTTTTTTTTCTGTGCTAGGTATATAGCTCTGGCTTGATTAAACGCCTTGTGTGGATCAAGTGTTTTGTTTTCTGAAAAAAAAGGAGGGCGACTCTAAATTCCAAATCTCAGAAAAGTTATTTAGGTAACTTGTGACACACTATGTTCAACAGCTCTATCTCTTCGTCTCTTACAAAAAGTGTGGTGTTGATTACAAGATATCAAGTGACGGTGTCGTTTTGCAATCAACAACATCACTTGATAAGACACCAGAAGTGTTGAAAAAATATTGCAGTTTTTGTTAATGATGCTATAAAATGCATAAAAATAAATACGCTAAAAATTCACCTTCATCCCTGACATGGCACCAATTCAGTCGGGTTTCGATCCTAGCTAGAGGCAACCGGATGTCTAGCCACACTGTAGAGTTGTGAAACAGCGAAACAGTCTGTCTGTGGATGACTTTATATAGGCTCCTGAAAAATTAATTTCAGTTGAACTGTCTGGGGAAGAGGTGTGGGTTTGTAAACAGTGACTATTATGGCTGATATAGCAAGACTCTTCGGCAAAAGCGAATTGAGTTACTGTCGGTCATTGTGTGCGTTTATCTAAAAAAAAAATACGCTAAAAAATATTCACCTTCATCCCTGCCGTGCGCCGACGGCTTAGTGATAGAATCTCCGACTAACACCAATTTAGTCGGTTTTCGATCCTAGCTAGAGGATGTCTAGCCACACTGAAGAGCTGTAGAAAAAGCGAAACAATCTGTCTGTAGATAACTTTATATATATATATATATATATATATATATATATATATATATATATATATATATATATATATATATATATATAAGAGGGTTATAGTAGTTCCAATGAGAGAAAAGTGTGTATAGTAAAAAGAAGAGAGAAACCGCAAACACTTTTGGTTATGTGGATGTTTTTGAAAAAATATATTATACTTTATTTTCCATAATTTTGCTACACGAGTTTCCGGTCTCGTCACCGTCATCAGACAAAGTGTGGAGATTTCCACATATTATTAAAAATAATTAATTTTTTCTCCTTTATGCTTTTAGTTGTTAAATATTCTCGATATGAGACGTTCTCTTTTATTTGTGTTAGTGACCCAAATGTCTTTCTTGAACTGGCAATGAAAAGTTCTGCGTGAAGGTTTATAAAACAATTAAGATTGGTCCGAGATGTGAAGTAGTTATCGGCATTCCTATCTTTTAATGACCCCTGTGTGTTCTTAGATTCATTTCCATTTTCGTGTTTCTGTGTGTATTCCTCTCCATACATACACACAGTCTCACTACGAGGAATTAGTAAACAAATTTGTACACATACACACACATATATATACACACACACATACAAACACACACGCATACTGTCCCATTACAAAGAACCAGTGCACACACACATAAATACACACATTTGTACATACGCATACTTCCCAAGTTACATGGAATCAGTATACACACACGCACATACATACACACATATATACGTACATACATACACACATACTTCCAAAGTTGTGTGGGATTTGTGTGCGTGCCCGTGAGTAGTTCCTCTGCTTTTGTCAATATACGTATATATATATATCCCTGCTCCATGTGTGTGTGCATGTGTGTGTGTGCATGTGTGTGTGTGCATGCATGCGAGTGGTTTGATCACTGTATTTGCCCATTATGTGCGCATGTTGTGTGCTTTTGTGTGGTGGGTTATGATCTATTTAGTTCTGGTTTAAATTTGATTATGAACTTTTTTTCTTGTATTTGCTGGTAAGAATAATTGTCTGTTTGATATATTGGCATAATTTTAAATTTACCCTGGTTACATTTGAAGATGTGTTGTGATACAAAACGTTTTCTGTTGTCTGGTAATTTTATATTGCTTTTGTGTAGGGAGACCCTGTCGTTCAGTTGTTGGCTGATACCTATATATGACTTCTTGCATTTTGTGCATTTGAGTACATAAATCACATTTTTGGAGTTGCAGTTTAAGTTTTTATTTATTATGAATGTCGTTTTGGGGTTTTCAAAAGTGTAGGAGTTTCCTTCTATAATGATGTCACAAACCCCACATATTTTTTTGTTGCATTTTGTGACCCCTGTATTGTGTGTTGGTTAAATTTGGATGAGGTTAATATGTGTTTAAGTTTTTAGATTGGCGTTTGCTCTTAATTATAGGTATCAGCCAACAACTGAACAACAGGGTCTCTCTACACAAAAGCAACATACTGATTCCATGTAACTTGGGAAGTACGTGTATGTACGTATGTGTGTATGTATGTGTGTATGTATGTACTGGTTCTTTGTAATGGGACAGTATGTGTGTGCGTGTTTGTATGTATGTGTGTATGTATATGTGTGTGTATGTGTACAAATGCGTTTAGTAATTCCTTGTAGTGAGACAGTGTGTATGTATGGAGAAGGAATATACATACATACACGCATGCTGACCGAAACACACGAAAATGGCAATGAATCTAAGAACACACAGGGGTCATTAAAAGATAAGCATGCCGATAACTACTTCATCATTTCTCGGACAAATCTCAATTGGTTTATAACCCTTCACTCAGAACTTTTCACTGCCAGTTCAAGAAAGACGTTTGGATCACTAACACAAGAAAAAACGGACGTCTCATATCGAGAATATTTAACATCGAAAAACATAAAGGAGAAAAAATTAATTATTTTTAATAATATGTGGAAATCTCCACCCTTTGCCTGATGACGGTCACGAGACCGGAAACGCATGTAGCAAAATTATGGAAAATAAAGCAAATATTTTTTCTAAAAAAATAAACATCCACATTACAACCAAAGACGTTTGCGGTTTTTTGTCTTCTTTTTAATATATATATATATATATATATATATATATATAGTAAAACGAACATAAACCGCCAACATTTTTGGTTGAAATGTGACGTTTTTTGTTTTAAAATATATGTTATACTCTATTTTCCATAGTTCTGCTACACGGGTTTCTGGATTTGGGACCTTCTTCAAGCAAATAGTTGATATTTCCACATATAAAATTAACTTTTTGCGTCTTAGGCATTCAAATGTCTTTCTTGAACTGGTGCTAAGAGTTTATATATATATATATATATATATATATATATATATATATATATATATATATATATGCATATAATTCTATTGTTAATATTTTTCTTCTTTCACGTGGTAAGACGTCATAGAACTGCATTATGAATTTACGATTTGCGCCTGATATTTGCGACTGTTATCGTCCCATAGCAATCTTCTGTTTCAGATTAACAGAAATCGACTACTGTATTTGGTCATTATGTGTGTATGCTTTTTTTTTTGGGGGGGGGTTATGATCTATTTAGTGCTGGTTTAAATGTTTTATGATGTTTTTTTCCTTATGAAATTACATTCTTTTTTTGATATGATGCATAAGTGTCTTTTTTATTTTCATTTTCTCTAAAACTCCGTCATTTCTCATGACGTTCATCCATTGTATTCTCAACATTCTTCTGTAGATCCACATTTCCTTTGTGTGAAGCATCTTAATCATCAGTGAGGTGATTGTCCAACATTCACTGCCAGATAGGAGTGCCGATATTACGTTATAGTTGAATACTATTTTCTTTGTTTCTAACAAAATTTTCCAGTTTCTTAATATTTTGTTTAGCTTCTGGATGGCATCTTTTTCTATTCAAATGTATCTTCAGATTTCGGTGTCATATTTTCCCTTCTACATTGTTGTATTTTGAAATTCGCATGTTAGTCTCTTTTCTTTTTTGCAGACACCCATATGGTCTGACATTTGCAATTGATATCAAGTCCTAAATTTACAGCTTTCCCATTATTATTGTAAATGTCGTTTAAAAGTTGTGTTCATGGTATTTTTAATATTCTCTCTGAAGATTTTCATCGGATGTTCCCAAATTTGGTTTAGTTTGGTTTACGGTATATTAACCTCAATGGGTTATTTAATGCTGACAAGATTTTTATTGCTTATAACAATTTTTTTTTCAAATATATTGCTGTAATAATTTTCTCTTCAAAATTTCATTGCATATATTAAAACCCATTTTTTACACTTTCATAGTGTTTTGAGCCCAGGTTGAGGTACACTATTTGCCCATAGCTTGGACCCTAACAGGTGCTACCACCCCATTTCAGGGTGGATCTGAGAACGCCAGCAATTAAGAGGTGGTTTCACGCTCCTCAAAACCTCTTGATTAGAGGACTTGTTGTTGGATGTAGTTTATCGTCATACCTAGGACAGTTCAGGGCATAGTATTTTTTTTAAGAGTTCCATATATGGTTTCATAACATCAGTACAATCCTCTGTTTCAGATCTCGAAAAAAAAGTCTTCTGTGTTGGAGGAACTGCGAGGTTAACCAAAAACAAATAAATAAAAAATGCGGATGTAGTTTATCGTCTTACCAAGGACTGGATGTTCCCAAAGAGTTTTCTTTATTAACAAAATGTTGGTGCCACAGTTTCCCCTCCTCTGTTATTTTTCGGCTTAGACAGTAAAATTCCCCACTTGTTTCATTTTGATATCCAAAATCTGAAATATCTCATGAGGTTCCCCGTTGACTTCACAAAAATACTCGTTCTTTTTATCCTGTACACATCGCATGTTATAGAAAGCAACTAACGTTATTATCGCATGAGCTATACCATATACCCCTGACGTCAAAGAAAGAAAGGTTGACCCCGCTCTCCTCACAGGCGTCACTACCTGAGAAAGATATCTTGCAAATTTCTAAAATAGTTATTATCAATCACCAATCGTCATAGTTTTTTTTTCTTATCAGTAAAAACTCTGCTGCTCATTTTTGAGTAAACAATTCATATCTTGTTCCTCTAAAACTTAGTAGATCTTCGTCTGTAGATACACACAGGGGTAATATTCTTCTTCTTCTTCTTCTTCTTCTTCTTCTTCTTCTTCTTCTTCTTCTTCTCTTCTTCTCTTTCTTCTTCTCCTCCCCCTTCTTCTCCTCATTCTCCTCTTCCTCCTTCTTCTTCTTCTTCTTCTTCTTCTTCTTCTTCTTCACCTCCTCCTCCTCTTTCTCCTTCTTCACCTCCTCCTCCTCCTTCTTCTTCTTCACCTCCTCCTCCTCCTCCTCCTTCTTCTTCTTCTTCTTCACCTCCTCTTCCTCCTCCTTCTCCTTCTTCTTCTTCTTCTTCTTCTTCTTCCTCGACACCTCCTCCTCCTCCTCCTTCTTCTCCTCCTCCTTCTTCTCCTCCTCCTTCTTCTCCTCCTTCTTCTTCTCCTCCTCCTCCTCTTCCTCCTCCTTCTTTCCTCTTCTTCTTCTTCTTCTTCTCTTCTTATTCATTTCTTCTTATTATTATCTCGTTATCATTATGATTATTATTATCATTGTTATTATTATTATTATTTAATCTCTCTATATGACCGAATGAAATTTTATAAATACACTTTCTTCAGCCTTACATCGATAAATCAATCATAATTTTCGGTGTGCTGCGTAGAATATGAACAAAATGGTGGAAGTAGAACAATGGAAAAAATGGAATCAAAAGTTTAAAACAACAAATTAAAAAATTATAAAATAAAAGGAAGCGAACACAAACAAAACGTTAAAATAAAAATTAAAAACAAAACAAAAATTCTCAAAATACTTCCAAGAAATCATGACTGAGAAGAGGAGGCTAATATATCAAGGAAAATATCTGTTTTTCGAAGACGAGTTTCAGATTAATGGAAATGGATTTATCGAACTGTTTTATTTTATTTTATTTTTTTTACAGCTTATCAATCCCTTGCAAGTTATTTAAAACCAGAAATTATTTTTAGATTCTAAGAATATTCTTGGGATAATAATTCTTTACTGATAAATTTCTATTAACCGATGAGGAGAAGAGGGGTGTTCACATCTTTCCCAAGGGTATTTGGGCGTAAATGAATGAATCGAATCCGACTGGAATTCGAACTCTGTCCTCCAATTTCCAATTCCGAGCCATTATTCATTATAATACCCGAACATCCCAGCTGGTATTCGCAAGCAGTCCCCCATCTAAGTACTGACCAGGTTTAATGTTTCGTTATTAATCCTAAAACTTCTTTCTTTAGCCAAATCTCTTCAAGTGTTATTTTCATCATGGCCCTCAATAACTTCTTTGATGCCCAACGTAAAATTTAACACGTTAGCAAAACCACCATTGTTTGCAATAAATTCGCCGAAAATAAATTGCTGACATGCACAATAGATTTCCGATTGTTAAACTATTAATAGATTCAGTTTATTTTTTTTCCTTTTATTTTTTTTAATTTTTGGTTAACCTCGCAGTTCCTCCAAGACGGAAGACTTTTTTCGAGATCTGAAGCAGAAGAGGATTGTACTGATGTCATGAATCCATACATGGAACTCATTTGGGCACCTGCAGGCTGTGTAATGGTTAAAAAACTCGTCTCGCTAGAACAATTACGACTGAGTAGTGAGTTCGATCCTCATTGGGTGCCCCTTACTTTCGGCCTTGTGCCACATCTAAGCTACGCTTGGAAAATCACTAGGACACCCCGAGATCGTGTAATGGTTAGCAAGCTTGTCTCGCTAGATCAGTTACTACTGAAAAGTGAGTTCGATCCTCACTGGGTGCCCCTTACTTTCGGCCTTGTGCCACATCTAAACTACACTTGGAAAATCACTTGGGAACCTCGAGACGGTGTAATGGTTAGCAAGGTTGTCTCACTTGAACAATTACGACTGAGTAGTGAATTCGTCCCTCACTGGGTGCCCCTTACTTTCGGCCTTGTGCTACATCTAAGGTACGCTTGGAGAATCACTATATGGAACTCATTTTAAAAAATGCTATGACCTGAACCGTCCTGGGTTTGACGATAAACTACGTACAACAGCAAAGCCTCTTATCAGGAGGTTTTGAGGAGCGTGGAAGCACCTCTTAATTTCTGGTGTTCCCAGGTCCATCCTGACCCTGGGTGGTAACACCTGTTAGGGCCCCAGCTATGGGTAAATAGTTAATCCCCAAACTGGTGTCAAAACACTAAAGAAAGCGTAAAAAATAGGTCTAATACCAGAAATACTTTGTAAAAAAGTTCATACGAGTGATAAGTTTTTGAAACAATTATGACCAGCAATACATTATTGCCAACAATACATATTTGGGAAAAAATATATTACCAGAAATATATTTTGGAAACAAAAAATTACCAGTGATACATATTTAAAAAAAAAATATTACTAGAAATAGATGTTTGAAGGAAACAAATTACAAGCAATACAAAATTTGCCGGCATTAAATAACCCATTGAGGTTGATATGGAGTAAAACAAAATGAAACAAACAAACCATACCCTAAAAATGGATGTAATATCCGTGAAAATCAGAGTAGGAAGAGTATAAGTAAATGAGTTCGAATTCCAGTCAAATTCATTGCATGCACTTACATGCTAATACCCTTGAGAAAGGCATGAATCATCTTCTCTCCTCATCTATGAGTAAATAGCAGGACAGACCAGATTCTCTAGCCTTGGATGGCAACGGATCTACCACAGAAAGAAATGGCAACTTAATGCGGGAAAATATCTGCCTCGTCAATATTTATAGAAAGATACATGATTACCTAAGCGTGTATCAAGCATGGCACATAATATGTAATTTCATTTCTTAGTATGTGTTTTATCACCTGATATCGGACAGTGTTATTCCAAAGACTATCTATGTAACAATGAGAACAGCCAACTAGGGAATTTCTGGACGAAAGGTATGCTGTCTTCGGAACGATAGATAGATAGATAGATAGATAGATAGATACTCGAGGCGAAAGTTTCCTTTGCTATTGTATAAAATATATATATATATATATATATATATATATATATATATAAGTGAACATAGTCAACACTTAGATGCGACAGTCTGTTTCATGATATATGCAATCGTCATGCTACTTTTGTATTTACACACGCTCTATCTATGATATTGAGCACTTTATTCCATAAATATAGCACACCTTAAGACTATATTTTTTATATATATATATATATATATATATATATATATTTATATATTTTGGAAAAGCGTTCAATATCAGTGTTCCTCCAACTATATATATATATATATATATATATATATATATATATATATATATATATATATATATATAAGAATGAAAAACGTTCGCCTAGAGGATGCTTATCTATCTATCTCAGTTTGTTCATATATATCTCTGTATATATATATATATATATATATATATATATATATATATAGTTAGATTGAACACTGATATTGAGCCTTTCAAATAATATATATATATATATATATATAGATATAAGAATGAAGACGTTCGCCTAGAGTATTCTTATCTATCTATCTCAGTTTGTTCATATATCTCTCTTTATATATATATATATATATATATATATATATATATAGAGAGAGAGAGAGAGAGATTGATAGATAGATATGAACAGACTGAGATAGATAGATAGATAGATAGATAGATAGATAAGAATACTCTCTGCATTTTTCATTCTACATATATCTATCTATCTATATATATATATATATATATATATATATATATATATATATATATATATATATATATATATATATATATATAGAGTGAGAGAAAGAGAGATGTTAAGGGAAGATAATTTGAAAATGTCAAAATATCTACCTAGTTTTGCCGGTATGCTTAGCGTCAGTAAAATGATTGACTCCCGTAGTGAAGACGTGCGACTCACGAAAACTGCATTTTAAAAGTGCATTGCACCCAGTGACTTGAGAAGTGACTGGATCTTGCAGCTGGTTCTTTGCCGAACAGAATGCGGCATTGCTAATCAACATTGCACAACAGCTCTAAAGGGCAGCAAGGAAAAGTCAAAATGCTAAGTGAACGATTCCACTATCAGTTTCAACAAGATGGTTATCTGAAGTGCCATACATTTTGTTTTTTACTCATTTCCGGTGTTAGGCATATATATATATATATATATATATATATATATATATATATATATATATATATATTATAATAATATTTTTTGTTTAAAAATATGATTCCTTCGCTACATAAGTGTTCTTATGTTTCAAAAACGAGAGACGAAATATCCAAATAATTATTAAAATTAAGTTGGATTGTGGTGTTTAGTCCCGTTTCATCTTCAAGCGAAATTTTAGGAATAAGCTCTCTGTCGGTTTACGTGTATTTTTAGGCCCGGTTCGTTACAATAATAAAAAACAATTCCCCAGACACATAACGATTGTAGGCGCGCCATAAAAATATCCCTCACTGGGAACTAACTAAAGGGTGACCGCTAACATTAGCCTTGAAATAGATACCCTACTCAACCTTACCAAAAACTCTTAGGAGATGATGAATCTATTGATAAGAATTAACTCTCTGACCACTTAACGAAGGAAAATAGTCTAGCCACTCCCACAATAACGAATTCTGTCATTTACGCTGAGGATCGTTCGGTTGGCAGATTGAATTTACTCCATATTTCTAACGCATGAGTAACTAATTTTCAGTGTCTTCCTATTGAAAATTTTACGTAGTGGATGTTTACTATGAAAGTGTTTATCAATTAATCTCAGAAAGAAACTTCCTATATCAATTTTAGAGAGCCTGCAATATGGTGGGTTAAACCATATTACCTTCCTTGTTTTTAGTTCTGTTATTATTCTGATTTACAAGTTCTTCGCTAAAGTTTAATTCTTGTCTAAAACCACGATTTTTGAGGGCCTGATTGTATATAAATTTATTATCGTTAAAGATTTTTTGGCTGGAAGATTTCTATTTATTCTCGCATTCACAGTTTTGGGGATGTGATCTATCACATGTTTAGGGTGGTTTGAGTGGACGTTGATGTATAGGGGTGTTTGATCAACTTTATGGGTTTAAAGGTATCATTTGATAGGTTGAGTGTAATATCCAAAAAGTTGACTATTTTCAGCTTGGAAGATATTTCATTTTTAAGGCCTAGGTATTTGAAGGTCCTAATTATCTCCTTATCTAAGCTGGAAGTCAAGGGACCATAGCTATTTGGGACAATGATTAGGCCGTCATCTCCGACTTGGTTAAGGCTAACTAACCTACTCAAAGTGTCTAGAATATATATGCCCACTAAATCTGCAATTAGGGCAGAATCGAAAGCTCCCATAGGTACATCAAACTTTCATTATTATTCTTCACCCAAGTAACGTCATTGATCTTCTTAACGCTAAAATAATGACCATATCATTATCCGTTATATCGGTATATACATTAGCGAAATTAATTAATAGTTCCTCCGAAATAAAAGGATAAAAATCCAAGATGTCAAATTGGATGAAAGTGGCTCTTTTGTTAGGGATCTTTCAGAACCATTTAATCGTCTCAGCCGAGTCTTTCCAAAGGCTGACTGGGTATTTATCTAGGACACATGATGTTATTTTCTTGATAATACTCTTGGAAATTAATCCCAGCTCAGATTTGGAGAGATTAATTAGACGGGACTGCAAGCTATTGATTTGGAGCATTATAAATTACAGGCTCTCGAGAAAGCAGATGAACAACATGCTCCATAAGTTTTCTATGGCGTTGAGGTCAGGAGATTGAGGCGGCCATGTCATAACACTCACCTGCTTCTCATCAAAGTATTCCTTCATCAATTTTGATTTGTGACAGGGAGCATTATCCTCCATAAAAATGAGCTTGGTGGGGTCGATTTGCACCCTTTCAGCAGAAAGGAGCAGACAAGACTCTAAAATTCT
This sequence comes from Acanthosepion pharaonis, assembly GCA_903632075.3. NCBI lineage: Eukaryota > Metazoa > Mollusca > Cephalopoda > Sepiida > Sepiidae > Acanthosepion > Acanthosepion pharaonis. The sequence continues at coordinate 1,048,388 of CAHIKZ030000747.1, read as the reverse complement.
CTTGTACTGCCCGCTCCTGAGGGTCTTTTCAGTAGGTTTTAAGAAACCAGTTCCATGAAAAGAAAAGCATCTCCAGAACATTATACTGAACGGATGCTTGGCAGTACTTACTGCTAACTTCAAAGAGCTTTTAAAGCTTCTTCTTCGGATTTTAGATCGCTTATCCTTTGAATTTAGCTCAACGTTCGTTTCATCGGAGAAGAGAACATTTAGTAAAAAAATAACAGGTGAGTCACTTTTATCTAACAGCACTGTATATATAATAAACAATTAAATAAAAAAAATGGAGTTATATGAAGAATGAAATATTAATTTAAATTGTAAAAGTTTAATAATAACTTTAAAATATATACATAGAAAGATGTAAAGGATTAATGGAAAGAGGGTTGAGGAGATCTTAGAGTAAAGGAAAGTTTATAAATTGTAAATACAGTTTAAAGAGTTATAGAGGGGAGAAACAGAAATTAGAATTAGTTATACTTTCGACATTTGAACAGTTAAAGGTGGGGGCGAATATGATGGAAATATAGTAGCTAATTAAGTTTCTTAAGTTTATTACTTAACCCTATTTACATTATTCGGACTATTGTCTTCATCTTTGTCGCCATATTTATTACAACGTCCCGGCTGTTGTATGCTCCGGCCTTCTTCAGGCGGTTGGAATGTCGAACTGAACCCTTTATTTCGTTCATTGGGATAGACTATTCTAGTTCCACGTGCTATGTCTAATGACATTCCAACCACCTGAAAAAGGTCGGAATGTACAACTGCCGAAACATTGTAATAAATATGGCGACAAAGATGAGGACAATAGTCCGAATAATGCAAATAGTGTACATAATACCTCATCTCAGATATATAGACATATTTATTAAGTAGCTAATTAAGTTTATTAATTAAGTTTATATATATATATATATATTGTTACAGTTTTTGTATATATATATATATATATATATATATATATATATATATATATATGTATATAACTATTGAGTTCGTGAAAATGACTTAACTCCCTTTATAGTCCACCAATAGAAGGCTAACCAATCAGAAGCGGCAGAACATTGTATCCGTTGTGTATAAAGGCGGCCATTTTTGTTTATCCTACCGGAATGACCAGAGCCAACTTGTCAGGCGAAGATGACAGAAGGAAGAACTACGCTCTGCTACTTTGCTGCGATATCCACTGCGAACCTGAACAACGCTTTCCTACTGTCTCCGAAATATTCACTGCCAACCTTTGGATTCTATACTCGAAGACGACCGTCATGAATTTGTAACATATATATATATATATATATATATAATAGAATAAAATAATTAGAATTTTGCGGTTAGATATTTTGGAAAAGACCATTTTCCAGACATTCTGAAAATAGATAAGCCAAAACACTAGTAGGTGGATTCCCTTTGGTAAACAAATTTCTGTCTATAAAAATTGTTACTGTAGGTGAAAAAAAAAACATTGATTTATGATTAAATGGCATATTTTATTATCCTATGTGTAGCAAGAGGTTATTTTATTTCTGTATTTTTAGTGAGATTTTAGTAATTTTTTTTTTACTGGGATATTTTTATATTTTAACTAATCTTATATATTTTATGTCTATATTGTTTTTCATTCATTTAAAAGATCACTATCATTTTTTTATACGAGTAGTTAATTGCACCAAGAAGTAAGAATTTTGGCTCGTGTGCTGTCTAGTTTATATGAGGCGATAACTATTCCTGGTATAAAGGGGTCTCATCGGAATATCTGTTTTAGGTATTTCTGGTAATCCATAGTGTATAGATATTTTTCAGTGCTGCAATAAATACGGCTTAGGTTTCTTTTTTAATAACAGTTCTTATAATAATATAAAGTCAGCAGTAGGCCTAGACTTAAAATCGCTCGTAAGAATCTTTAAATTCACTGTCCTATCAAGTTTCCTCGTACAACATGGTACAAATTGTACATAGTTTTACGAGTAATTTTAACTGTCACCATACACACACACGCATGCATATATATATATATATATATATATATATATATATATATATATATATAATCATCCTCAAACATGGTTTTGCTTTTTCGGAGCTCATCAGTGTGGCTAGACTTCCAGGTGCCTCTCATGCGATCTAATATTTTTTTTCTTTTCAGATTATAAATTATATAAAAACTGTCCGAATTTTCTTTTATTTCGAGTGCCTTTGGCTATACACTATATACGCTTTCGGCTATATATTACATGTATGTATTTACATAATATATGTATTTATATAATGTTTTCATTTTTCAAAATAAGATATTCCGTCCATGTCCATAGTTGATATTACTAAAAACATGCAACAAACTATTTCTTTTTTAACAGTTAAAATATTTCATCCTTGAAAATAGCTAAATGTATAGCCGAAAGCGCTCGGATTAAAAGAACATTCGGACAGTTTTTTATATAATTTATCATCTGAAAAGAAAAAAAATATTAGATCGCATGAGAAATTTATAAAAACTGTAGGGTTCAGCGTACCCGGATTAAAAGGAGAATTTAATACGGGATACCCTGCCCACAAAATACAACGCAAATTTCAAGAAGAAACAACACGATAAGGAACGTTTGTAGAAAATAGAACATTGTATATTTATTATCTTGTGAATAGGGTAAAAAAGATTAATGCTTTAGTTCGTTTAAGCAAAATTGTGATTTTGATAAAAATGTGTTCGCTGTCTTTCAGCAGAGTAGCAGAATAATGTCTGTTTCTATTGTTTTTGTATAGGTGTAAAGGGAAAAGGGGCGATCTTTAAGTTGAAAAAGAGAGTGTGGATGAGAAATAAAAAAATAAGAGGAAAATGTAGTTATTGGGTTGAATTGTTTTGGAGTCAGTTGTAAATTTGTTGTTGTTGTTGTTATTGTTGTCCTTTCCAAACTCCACTTTCGGCTCTTAGTGTCGGGTTGAGTCATTGATGGAATTTACCGTCAGTGTTCTGTCCTCATTGATCTCTGTGCCCTTCTGACGGGTGACTGACTTGAAACTCTATTTATTGTTGACTTTTTTTTTCACACTGGCTCGTTATCTTTTTTTAGTTTAGCAAATCGCCTCCTTTCATTGGTCAGAAAATTAATTTCACACCTTATTGCGAAATCTGTTTTAGTCATTTTGATCCGATTTTGTGGGTGTGCAAATCTACTTTGTGTTTTTTATTCATTGGTTGGAATGATATAGGATTTGTATCCTATGAAACTAAATCAAAGCACCTCGTCTGTAGTATTAAATGAAATGTGCATGAAAGAGGGATTGCTGCCTAAATACACACGCACACACACACACACACACACACATATATATATATATATATAAAAACAAAATTGCTATTTTTGTAGTGATTTTATTACATATTTGTTATAATTTTTTAAAATAAATATTTATATATATATATATTTAAAAAAAATATAATCCATTTGCGACATAAGAGTTCTCTTGTTTCAAAAACAAGAGCAAAAAACCTCAATATAATTTTAAAAATTAAATTGAATTTAAGTATCAAGCCGTTTCATCATCAAGCGAAAATTTATGAATAACCAATCTTGAAATTTACGCATCTCTCTCTCTCTCTCTCTCTCTCTCAATCTCTCTCTCCATATATATATATATATATATATATATATATATATATATATATATAAAGCAGTTTTATTTACTGCGGGAAAGATTAAATTCTTTGAAAGCAGAATTTATGTATTTCGGAATATAATTCAATGAAAGGATTATATATCACATCTCGCTTTTTCTAAAATAAAAACCTTTGGTCCTCTCCTGTAACGCTTAAACTCTGTCTGCAATCACTTCCCATTGGCTTCTCATTCGCTGCTGCAAGGATTCGTTTGCGCCGATAAAATGTAGAGTCACGTTTGTCTTACACGGCGCCTTCACACACCTATGTTTAGAATCAGTCACAGACAACTACGCAATTGCGAGCGAGTCTGTGAAGAAACCTATTGCCATTATGTCTTCACGGCAAAAGTGATTTCAACAGTCAAGGTTGGGTTCCGTTGAAAAGATTCCCATACAGAATACATATCAAAAAGATCATAAAATCAATTTGGGGATCGAATGGCTGTTTTTGTTTAATTCCTTTTAATTTCCTGAATAGAAGGCGACCACTTTTGCTATGGTTTCCTATTGTTATAAATTATCGAAGCCATTCTAGGAAAGGTTTCATCAGACGCTTGTTCTGTTTTTCTATAAATTTATGGCTTTAAAAAATAGTTTACTTCGACTCAGAATAATATATTATTGCCTCACAAGTTCGTGTGGCTTATTAGATAGAATTAGCAAACAAGCATAGAAATGAATACAATATTGGAACCAGTATTAAGGAGTGCCAGAGAAAAACGATAAGAACAGCATAAATTGCAATATGAGCACTGGTAAAAAAAGTTTCTGAAGACATTAGTTTTATAATACCCAGAAATTTATACACGGATGTCCTCAAGGCATAGTGGATAAAGGCGTTGGTTAGATCCACTGACGGGACCCAAAGAATGTGGATTCAATACACGGTTAAGACAGGGGAGAACTTTCAGAGGGAAATTAACAGGAGATAACTGATAACTGACATCCATTAGACATGGCATGTGGAACTAGAATAGTCTACCCCAGTGAGCGGAATAAAGGGTTCAGTTCGACATTCCAACCACCTGAAGAAGGCCAGAGCGTACAAAAATGAGGACAATAGTCCGAATAATGTAAATAATGTACATCATACCTCATCTCAGAAATATAGTCAGCTACAGAATTAACAAACTAATCTATTTTATTTTCATTAATTTTATTGAAGGATGTGTGATTAGCGCAATGATTAGCAACTCAGAATCTGACAAATATTGAATTGTGTCCATAATTGTACCGCAACGTTCGTTTCGCCGACTTGGGAACAGAGATAAATCCATCTTTTATACCAGCAAAATTAAATTTATTAGCAGCTTGGATTGAGCTTTTAAAGGGGAATGTGAATTGTTTAAGCATTTAATGATTTGTTTCTTTTTTTTTCAGATTTGGCGGACATTTGGGCGATATTATTTTTCACGTATATTTGCCATGATTTAAATAACATAATCCAGTAGAGAAATAAAATTTTCATTTGTCTTAAATTGCAGTATCGGATGAATAAATTCTTAGTCAAGCTATCACAATAAATGTCAGGTTACCTGCAACACACTTGGTTTTTTCCTTAAGCTTGTCGAATATTATGCAGTTTCTGTTCATCAATTTCGGTTTACGATTTAATTTCTTTGTTATCGAAGAAAACGCTCAACAGAAGACGAACTTCAAATACCCTCATACAAAACACATCACCCTATTTTTAGACAAATTTTCACAGAATACAAGACTCGAGAGCCATTCAAGATAGAGGATAATTACTGAAACCGTTATGATTGAATGATTTGCGTGATATGAAGGAAAGAGATCGTGAAGATGATGAGGATAAAGAGGACCAGCAACCTCCATATGTTTGGGTCCTTGTGGGTGACCTTCGTGTCAAATCAGTGACGTTTTTAATCAGTGTTAATTCTTCTTTTGCTGAAGGTGGAACTTGTACAATGAAAGTGGAAAGATTGCGAGCTCTCGTGACATGTTATATCATTTGAACTTTCTCTTCTTTCGATAGTTTTGAGGTTTTCCTGCCCGCTTCTTCTATGCTGATGACTTTCACTGAGCGTTTCAGTAATGCGGCTGACGTAGGACAATACCCAGGATGATTCCGCAATGATTGGATTTTTCGCCGTAATTCTACAGTTAATATCCAAGATTCGCAGGTGTATAGTAAAGTTACGAAGGTGGGATGCAGAATTAATTTCAACTCGGAACTAATCTCTAATCAATCTACTGTTCTAAGGCGTTTACTCTTCTTGCTGCAAAGAACATTGCATTTTTATTGGATCAGATTTAAATGAATAAAAGCAAATAAAAAAGTACCATTTTATTTATTTGCAACAAAAAAGACTGAAAATTGCAGAAAAGATGAATTCTGAATTATCTTATCGACTAAGGATTTTTTAATACTAAATTTAAAAAAATGACACCAACGCATTGCATTTTGTTTAGGAATTCACGGAAATTGATAACTTTGATTTTAAATCTAGTTGAAATTAATTCCGAGTTGAAATTAATTACGAATTGAAATTAGTTCCGAGTAGAAATTAATTCCGAGTTGAAATTAGTTCCGATGTTAAATTAATTCCGAGGTTAAATTAATTCCGAGGTAAAACTAATTGCGAGGTGAAACTAATTTCGAGTTGAAATTAGTTCCGAGGTTAAATTAATTCCGAGGTTAAATTAATTCCGAGGTAAAACTAATTGCGAGGTGAAACTAATTCCGAGTTGAAATTAGTTCCGAGGTTAAATTAATTCCGAGGTTAAATTAATTCCGAGGTAAAACTAATTGCGAGGTGAAACTAATTCCGAGTTAAAATTAGTTCCGAGGTTAAATTAATTCCGAGGTTAAATTAATTCCGAGGTAAAACTAATTGCGAAGTGAAACTAATTCCGAGTTGAAATTAGTTCTGTCACTCACGAAAGTCAATGCATACAATGGTCTGATGTTTTAAAATTTTTCTTAAGAAATAAGTTTTCTTTTTTTTTTCTTGATGTTTTTTTTTTTGTTTTGAGACAGCTACCATTGTTTCGTTTTTTTTTTTTTTTGTTTTTTTTTTTATTGTTTTATTCTGTCAAATACCCTAATCAAATATTAGACAGATCTGGTTATTATACCGTTGTCCTTGTGTACCAGTACCTATTTGATTTTGTGTCCGGTAAGTTCACCGCCATCAAATCACCGCTGAAAAGTTCACTGCCATCAAATCATAACGATGAAAGTTCGCCACGAGGAAAGTTCACCGCGGGTAAGTTTCACTTCGAAAAAATTCATCGCTAGTAAGTTTCACTTCGAGGAAAGTTCACTGCGAGTAAGTTTCACTTCGAGGAAAGTTCACTGCGAGTAAGTTTCACTTCGAGGAAAGTTCACTGCGAGTAAGTTTCACTTCGAGGAAAGTTCACTGCGAGTAAGTTTCACTTCGAAGAAAGTTCATTGCGAGCTAGGTTCACTTCGAGGAAAGTTCACCGTGAGAAAGGTTTATTGCACGGAAATGTCTCTGTATAAATCAATCTAGAAATTTCCATAATAGCTGAACAGATTAAAACTGCTGTGAATACATGAAAAGGTCCCAAAGTAAGTTGTATATTAACGGTGCCCGATAAGTTTATCGGCATCAAATCATCGCTGAAAAGTTCACTGCCATCAAATCATAGCAATGAAAGTTTTTTTTTTCTGTTTTTCTGTTCCCTAATACTTTGCTTTGCGTTTCGAGGGCATCTTTCACTATTCCAATACGCTTTCGTATTTCGGTATCATGTTTTCCATCCACTGCTAAAAAGCTTCCTAGATATCTAAATTTTTGTAGTTGATTCATTTTGGTGTTTTCAATTCGTATTTCGCATATTGGTCTGCCCCTTTTGCTGACAACCATACATTGTGCCATACAATTGGTGATTCGTCCTTTCTTCTTCTGATTGAGCATCGAGAAATTGGCAAAGGGTGAGAAGTAGCGACCCAGTTGCCTGTAACTACTACATGAATATTATTAGGAGAATTTGGAATATAAATTCGAAACAGTTGACAAGGAAACTGGAAAAAAATAGAAAGGGGCGTGAGACAAGAATCCGCTTCAACACCAAATTTAGATATCTTTTACAATGATGCGATCCTAAGAAAAAACAGAAGACCTAACAGAATTTATTACTGTTTGGCACAGTCTTAACAATATAAGGTAGGCAGATAATACCGTTTTAATGACAGACAGAACAAAGAGAAAACTACAGATAGAGAATTTAGTAGAGGATGCCCTCTACATATTACGCTAGATAGAGGTTGAGACTACAAGGCGTTTTAGAAGTTTTTGTTTTTAACCAAGTCACCAGCGTAGACGTGTATATACGTTTTTTTTTTTTTTTTTTTTTTTTTTTTTTTTTTTAGGATGTCATTTTCAAGCAGTGACGAATAAACGCGTCCAAAACGTAACGTTCAAAACCAGCTACAGACGTGTCTATACGTCGATCTTGATTTTATTTTAATGCCGTTCTGAGATTGAAACCATTCCAGTTGTTAACTCAAATGTCTGGTCGTACCCCTCGGGTACTTCAAGTTGTCTCAGTTTCTTAATTACGATATGAAAAATAAAATAAAATACATTCGTCTAAAAATGAAATATTTTTCCCAAAATAATTGGCGTAGAAGAGGTTAATCCTCCCTGGGTTGTCCTTCCACGGAAAGGCCTGAAGGAAGAACCGGTTTAATTGCTGGTGATCCAAATATGCGCCAGTAGTATTGCGTTATAGTATTCTTGACATTGTATATATCATGCATTGGAACAAAAAATGACCTTTTTCTGGACAAAGAAAACGAGATATGGAGGCTCATCCAACTGTTGCAAATGGAATAAAAGAAAACCGTCACGTGGACTAGTAACGCAAATTCTTCTGCATATGGAATAGTCTCCAGACAATTAATCCCAACATTATAACGTAATGTGACTTCCAACAAGTTCACGAAATCGAATAGGACTTTTTTTTCTTTTCGCACAGAATAGATTTCCTGAAAAGTGGTGAAAAGAGAAAAGAGAGAAAAATAATGCATTCTGGGGCTTACGGTCACATTACGTTGAAATACCGTACGAAATTAAACAACATCGAGTCTGGTCAGTACTTAGATGAGTGACCGCTTGGGAATACCAAGTTTGGATATGCAGGTGATGTAATGTCTAATGGCTCTGAATTGTTAATCGGGTTCGTTATGTTGACCTACGTGCAAATACACTTGGGAAAGATATGAATCCACCTCTTCTCCCCCCGTTATGGGTTAATTAGTAACATTTGTGTCACTAAACTATAATTAATTCCAAAAATAAAATAAAAAATTGTGAACAAAATATTTAGATATCGGTATTAAATTACCTGCCAATTATTGATATTCCACTAAACAACAAAAAAAAAAAATCAAATACAAAAACTACTGTGTTCTGTAACACGAAAATGTCTCCTGACCTAGAATGGTGTATAATTTATATCCAGCAAATGGCCCGCCACCTGGAGATTTCAACACATTAACTTTCAGTGACAAACACTCGATTTAACAGTCTAAATAGAGATGCTAGAAATGTATGTCAATATAGATTTGAAGACATCATTATTTTGAAGGAATTTCTCTTTGCCAAATAGACTTTATAAATGTAATCGTACTACTAGATTGGCGGTTAGGTCTCATCACCTTGCAGTTGAAATAGCTAGATGTATCCATAAGTTATGTGCTAACAGTGTCTTCTCTGGCAAATCTCCTTTGTGAAATTCTCTTCCGACTTCATGCTTACCAGTCTACTTTGATCTTCAAAAGTTGAAATGCAATGCCAATCGATATGCTCTGTTTTCTAAATTCCTGTTCTTTTATTGTTCTCTCTCATTAACAATGTTTTTCTTTTTTTCTTATGATCTCAAACTCAGTAATCACTTGCGTCTTAGGGACTCTGTTGCCTTGATTTGTGCGAAATATAATCTTAACTTGACTTATCCAATAATTTTTAAGATGCTTCTCTCTCTCACACACACTCTATCTGTCTATCTGTCTCTCTCTCTTTCTCTTTTAATTTCTAAAAGACTTGACCTTCATAGATGCTTCTTCTTTTTCTTTCATATTCGTAAAGCGTGTTTAAATTCTTCTTGGGAACATAATTTGAATAAATAAGGAGAAATAATTAGTTTTCACGCAATATTATTGCCCCGTGGGACTAAAATATCAATTCTCTGTCGAAAAAGTTCATGAAATCGAATAGGGTTATTCTTTTCGCACAGAATAGATGTCCTGAAATGTGGTGAAAAGAGAAAGAGAGAAAAATAACATAATACGGCCACATCACGTTGAAACACGGGTTCTCGTACAATCACCGAAATTAAGCAACGTCGAGCCTGGTCAATACATAGATGGGTGACCGCATCGGAATACCAAGTTTGGATGTGCGGGTGGTGTAATGTCTAATGGCTCGTTCACTTTTTAAGTGACTTGGACTTCGTGGACGTTTGTGATAATCGCTCTCCCCAGCTTCCTTTCCTTTCATATCGGTAAAGTGCGTTAAAATTCTTCTTGCGGTCATAATGGTTTCTGTTGGCCACAAAGTCAAGAGAACAGAGTTTGCACTGCTTAATACCCCTTATCTTACGGAAGACGAAATTCTTTTATTTAAAAGGCTAAATAAAGAGAAATAATTACTTTGCACGCGGGATGATTACCACGTGGGACTAAAATATCAATTCTAAATATAAAAGCCATCACGTTTCAATTAAAAAAAAATTTGTATCAGGGTCCCACAAGAACTAATCACTTGACTTCCTCTAGCGGCCGCAAAATCCCTAAACTAGTGACGTCATTTGCTTTAATCTCTTCCGGAACATCGCTTAAAAAAGTGATCTTTGTCTCGGCTTGAGTGGGTCAGGAGCTTCTCACCCACGTCTAGTATGTCAGGGAGCGTACAAGTTCTCCATAAATGGTGTTAATGTGGAAAATCTGAGGATATGTTTTCCTTCTTCTCTATGACTGAATGAATTTTGACAACATACAGGGTGCGATGGATAAATTGTCACCATTTTATATTTTTTCTTTTTTTTTGTACGATTTTCTTTTTAGGGGAGGGGATAATAATGGTTTAGGGATACAAGTCTTACTAATTAACCCATAGCTGGGGGAGAAGAGGGGGATTCATACCTTTCCCAAGAGTATTTGCGCGTAAGTGAATTTATTGAACCTAACTTAAACTGGAATTCGGCTACCCGGCTAATAATTATGAACTATTATCTT